>CAJPVJ010003335.1:0-11181 GCA_905397405.1 Oppiella nova
AAAATTAATTAAAAGTAGCTAATTTGTAATATTATAATTAAATAATAATTATTTATTTAGTTATTTTGTCATTTAATAATTAAGTTAATTTAAAATTAGATTAAATTAAAATTATATATTTCTAGATATATCTAATATCTTAAAAGTAATTTAATTACAGTTTGAATTATTTAAACAGATTTGTGGTTCTTAAAAATCATGATTCCATTTATTTTTGGAACAAAACTATTTTAACAAGCAAAAATTTTTGTAAACATGTTAAACACTTTATAAAGTTAATTAACATTATAAAGTTTATTATTAATATTAATTTTTACCGTATTTCGTGGTATTATTCTTGTTAACATTATCCGGGTCCACACATATCTTTTGCTTTTCCATAACACTATTCTTATTATCCTTGCTAATTATCTCACATTTCTCAACTGGATAAATAAATGACCATGATGCTATTGCTAATAATAAAATTTGTATATGCCAAAAACCTTAAAGTTAATTAAACCCGGGTTAGTCATAAATAAAAATATTTTAAAATTTTCTAAACAATTAAATATACAATTAGTTATAAAAACATATTTTAAAATTATTTAAAATAAACTTTGGATTTAAGATCCGAAACACAATTAGTTTAGAGTTATAATAAAAATATAATTTATGTATAAATAAAAAAATTATGTATATACCGGGTAAAAACTATAGAATTAGAGAGAATAAATATGAATGAAATCACTTTATGGACGGGCGATGACAACCCCTCCCAAGAGTATGGCGGACCCGGTTTTGGTGATTACCAGACTTTGGGTAATATTGTCGTCGATTTACCCGAACATAAGGTCAACACTCAGTACAAGCGGGCGCTGGATATCGGGGACGCCGTGTCGACCGTTCAGTACGAATCACATGGCGTTCAATACAAACGGGAATACTTTGTGAGTCACGTGTCGGAGGTATTTGTCGGCCGGTTGACCGCCGATAAGGGAAAGGCATACACCGGACGCATAGAAATACAGGAATCGCATAAACTAACCGTACAGGTGGTGAACAATACAATCGCAGCGAACGGCAAACTAGTGAATGGGTTGTGGTTTGGGTGGAAAATGTTAGTCCAAAACACGGGTGGAAGTCTTAAAGTTAACGGTTCGGTCATTGAGTTCAACGGCTGCGACGCCCTGACACTCATCGTAAGCGCCGGTACTGACTATGTGTTTGACGACAAGAAAAAGTTTAAGTCCGGCGAAGACCCGGCTATTAGTGTCAACGCGTGGGTGGCGAAGGCGGCGGACAAGTCGTACGACACCCTACGTAGCGAACACGTGGCGGACTTCCACTCGTTGTTCAATAGAGTTGACGTCGATTTGGGTGAGTCGTCGGCACAACAGACGGCGTTACCGACTGTCAAACGGAAGGTCGAAGCCGTCGCTACATTCGATCCGGATTTCGAAGAAATGTTTTTTCAATTCGGAAGGTATCTCATGATATCGTCGTCGCGAACGAGTCTTCCCGCAAACTTACAGGTCTTTCACAAAATGTTTCAGATTATTATATATATATATATATATATATATATAAATTATACAAACAAGTGCATGGATTGTCTGATTTAATTTTTAACAACACCTAGAAAATTATAATGATGTTAGAATTTGATAATGAAGGCTTTTCTAAATAAGTCAATTTTACAAAAATAGTGGACATACAGTGTCCAATATTACACTATAAACGCATATTATATAAAATAGTTGACTGCCATCTAAAACAGTTGGTCAGTCTGTGAATAATCTCTATTATGATTTTTATGTAGATAAATTTTCACCATTTATATTTAGCAGCCAGACTAAAGTCGGTGCGGGTTATTAAGTATATTATTCTAGTATCCGCTTCTATCCCAAACAGAAATGCGGATAAATGTCTTTTTATATATTGACTATATCACTTATAATTTACAAATGATCAGGGTCTATGGAACGACAACAATAGTCCCGCATGGCACGCTGACTATCACACAGACATCAATGTACAAATGAACTACTGGCCGGCAGAGACAACAAACCTTGCTGAATGTCATGTGCCCCTGTTCAATCTGATTGTAAGCCAATTGAACATTTGGCGCAAACTTACCCGAGCTTCCGATGAGTTACTAACGCCGCGGGGAAACCATTCGTCAAAAGGTGTGGCCGTTGCCGGTCCGCACAATATCTATGGAGGAATGGGTACTCACTTTTCATGGGATAAGACGAATACTGCTTGGTATGTATGACGACAAATAATGAGTATCGTATATAATGGGTTACGGATCGTTTGACCTAGTTTTAGTTTTTAATTTTTATATTTACTACCCCTCCCCTCCCACTCTATTTCTGACAATCTAAAATAATTTTTTACATCGAGCACAGGTATGCGCAACACTTTTGGGAACATTACGCGTTCGGACTGAATAAGACATATCTAAAGGACGTGGCTTATCCTTACCTGAAAGAGGTGTCCGAGTTCTGGGACGAGCAGCTGAAGACTGTGACGAACGGCACTAAACAACAGTTGGGAAAACTGGTTGTCCCTAATGGTTGGTCATCAGAACATGGACCCCATGAGGACGGCTGCAGTTATAATAATGAGATCGTTTGGGATTTGTATACAAATTACGTGAAAGCGGCGGACGTGTTGGGGGTCGACAAGGAGTTCAGGGATCGCGTGGCGGGTGAGAGGGATAGGCTGTTATGGCCAGGGATTGGATCGTTCGGACAATTGATGGAATGGATGGAAGAACAACCGGGCGAGAAGACCGACCATCACAGACATACTTCCCATTTGTTTGGCGTATTTCCGGGACACCAATTCAATTGGGAGACAACTCCCACATTGGCCAACGCGTCCCTGGTATTCATCGCGATATATATGAATAATTTAGGCTAACCTTAGGACATATACCCCACACCTATAGCTTCGGTTCACTACACCACCCTAATGATAAGTTGCCATAGGGTAGGTTGTATTGAATTGTAACCAACCTACCCGAACTGAACCTACCAAAAGGATAAGGCAGTGATGCCAACCTTCAGGGTTAGGGGTATATGCCTTCAAATGAGCCCATTTTATACCAAACACTGTGTTCACTGTTTATATCCAATAACCACAACAAATAGGTGTCGCTTAATGCCAGAGGTATAGACCCATCCAGTGATGTGAGGGAGTGGTCGTTCGCGTGGCGCACAGCCATATACGCCCGGCTCAGGGATGCCGAGAACGCCCACCACTTACTCCGCGAGTTGTTGTCCGATCGAAATACCTGTCCCAATATGTTTGGATTACACCCTCCGATGCAAATCGATGGCAACTTCGGTATTACCGGAGCCGTCGCCGAAATGCTTCTCCATAGTCACGAACAAGTGGTCCAACTGTTGCCGGCTCTGCCCCGGGATTGGGCGGTGGGACACGCGAAAGGTCTGCGGGCCAGAGGCGGACATCAGTTGGATATCTATTGGACTAATCATACGTTGAATAATGTTTTGATTACGAGTGTTGTCGCCAGTGATGTTAATATCAAATATGGAAATACTGTCAAAACGATTACAGTGTCTCCGAGTAAACCGATTCATTTGGATCACAATCTGAATCCAATTCCGTAGAGAAAATGTCATTTTACTTAATCTTGAAATAAAAGTTTAATTATGAAATATCAGGATATGTATCGTTTATATTGATCATATGAGAAATTGATTACTCTGTACCCTATATACCAGGTATTGTTGTAAGCTTCTAGACAACAAAGGTATGAAATTTTCAAATATTTTCAAAATTTTACAAATCCACAAAAATTTTTGAAAATATTTCTTTGAGCATATGACCGATTCCATAAATATCCTGTTTGAACCTTGAGATTTGAGAACCCTGACAACTACCGGTGCCAATGTAGGACCTGCCACTACGGGGTCACCACTAACCAGAACTCCTGGTCACAAAGCTACCGCATCGGGACAGGTACCCTGAGCACCACCAGTATCTTGCCTAGCCCATGGAGCTGCACCTGTACCTGTATGAGCATATTTAAATTACTTTTTCTAAACCACAATAGTGTTACTATTCATAAAAATAATATAATTGTAAGAAATGTGAGAGAAATAGATAATTGTCTTAGAAATACATGCAATAAAAATATTTCTTTTAATCAATCAATTGTGAAAAGATTTATTTAATCATAAAATGATTACAATTGTTTATGTTAAATGTAGAAAATTATTTACAAACAAATATAATTAATCCCGAAAACAAAATGATATTTTAGTTTTTAAAATGAATGACCTAGATCAAACATTTTAATTATATATTACATGCTAAATAATTTTTAATATGGATATTTAGTAACAGTTTATTAAAGTAATAATTTTAAATGTGATACAATATAATTATTTTACTGACCTACACATTACCAAGTACAAATTAATTACCTTGTATATTTATATATTATTTGTCGATTTGTTTAATAGATTATAGTCAAAACATTTAATAGGCTGTTTAATATGTAATAATAAAGTACTGTAACCAAACTAATTACCAATTAGAAATATTGATAATGTTTGATAATCGCGCTAAATATTTAAATGGTGTAATTTAATTAAATAACTAATAAATTAATCATAACATATGTGTCTAATAAATATTATATAAACAAAAACAATTTTTAAAAATATGAAATGTATGTTAATCTTTAATTAAATATCAAAATATTAATCTAAATGTAAATATTAAATCATTATAGCTAAAGTTATATTAATTAACTTTAAGGTTTTTGGCATATACAAATTTTATTATTAGCAATAGCATCATGGTCATTTATTTATCCAGTTGAGAAATGTGAGATAATTAGCAAGGATAATAAGAATAGTGTTATGGAAAAACTCAATGGTATCCCACTGTGGATCCAGGGCTTTGGACTCCACGATATTGAAGTCATAAACCCTATCCATGCAATTGTTGGGACACTTTCCCTCGCATTGTACCTTGCACGTTTTGCTTTCTACTTGTTTGCATTCCGTCACGTTTCGGCTCAGTAAACAATGAGAATATTTTTGTCACCAAAACCGGGTCCGCCATACTCTTGGGAGGGGTTGTCATCGCCCGTCCATAAAGTTATTTCATTCATATTTATTCTCTCTAATTCTATAGTTTTTACCCGGTATATACATAATTTTTTTATTTATACATAAATTATATTTTTATTATAACTCTAAACTAATTGTGTTTCGTATCTTAAATCCAAAGTTTATTTTAAATAATTTTTAAATATGTTTTTATAACTAATTGTATATTTAATTCTTTAGAAAATTTAAAAATATTTTTATTTATGACTAACCCGGGTGTCCATAAACCAGTCCACCTATCCTTCCATTACCGATAGGCAGGGCCTCATTCATGCCGTCCGCGGCCGCACTTTCATACCAAAACACTTTGTCACTCGCCCGGACACATGTGACAAATACCTGGATAATCACATTAAATACTATCCACTTCATATTGATTGAGTGAATTTACTTAAATTTTAAAAATACTATTCTCTATTTATATATTATATTCATCAAGGTTGTATTTATGAACAAATGCGAATGTGCATCCTATTTATCATTAAATTCTAAGTGGGGTAACCGTTGCACAAAAAATCGATTTTTTAAACCACGTATATGTTTATATATAGACTGTAATTAAGTATTCCTGGTAAGTTGTTTGTGATAAAATATTTTAGGTATGTGTGTTCTTAAGATAATTTTTTAATCAAATATCAATCCTTAAGTTAATTCACATAAACATTATATGAATTTATTCAGCATAGAACCACTTATCTCGGTAAAGTATGCTTACTTACAATACTCTCTAAAATACAATGTTTTATAGTAATTTAATTATTTGAGTTATTATTACAAATTATTAACCATTTACTATCAATTTATTAATAAACCTTTATCTTAAAATTTTCAAATGAGATATGAAATATTATATTAAATTATTATATTTATTATATTAATATAATAAATATATTGATAGATTGCGTATATTGATATTTGATTAAAAAATTAATTATCTTAACAAGGGCATATATACCAAAGAATTTTATCACAAACAACTTCCCATAGACTTAACATTAAATGCCGTAATTGTAGGCATGTCTGGGCGCGTAGTACTTGTCCCACGTCACCCGTCCAACATTCTCTCAGAACTGGGTGATGGAGTCGCTCATAAGCTTTATGTTGGACGGTCTGTGCGATGAGCCAGTTATGCCTGTCAATCCAACCCTGGTCACTCCTGGCCTTAGATTCCCAATGGGTGTCCGGTGCTAAACACTGGCCCAACGCTAGTATTACAGAAAATATAGTGAATTGCATTGTATTGTTAACTATTGTGAGTGTTGGCTCAATGTGAAATGTAATACACTTTTTATATGAGTTTAAACAATTAAAGTTGATAAAATATCATAAATTTTGAAGTAATCTAAGCATTGTACAAAATATTTTAAAAGGTTTTTGTTTTCTGTATAAGGAATTAAGTCCTTGTTTATGTCAAAATATTTAATGTAAATTGTGGAATAATTACGCAAAATAAAAATTATTGTTGTATTAATATGGTACAAGTCATAAATTGAAAAATGATCTAAATTAATTAAATATTAAAAATTATTTTATTTTATTATATTATTAAAAATGTATTATTTTTATTGTATATATTGAATATGACTTTTTAAAACGAAAAGTTAGATCCTTGTTCTAGATATTTGTTTACCAAGTAAATAATAGTTTTATTTTTTAAAATTCTAGTTTCTATTATATTTCAAAATTTTTAGTAAAGATTTGGATAAAATTATGATCACATGATAAATTTATATTTTTCTGTATAAAAAGTTTACATACATTTATTATATTAGGATGAATATTTTATTAAATATTATTTTAATCATTATAAAGTATAAAAATATAAATTATTTGATCAGGTGTAAAATATGCAAGTTTGTGTATTAGGCATTGAATAAGTGTTATAAAATGTGTTACGCTTATCATATGTCATATAGTAAAATAGTCTTGTCAAATTCAATTAATATCAAAATGCTTTTTGCAAAGTTATTAGTATCAATATTACTAACTAGCTCATTTGTTAACGGAATATTCTGGAATAGACTTAAACGGGGAAATGTATGCAATATTTTATAATGAAATAAAATATTAATATTGTAATGAAATTACTTGCTTAATTTAAATCAGATTATTCAGATGTGTTTTAACTCGCAAATACCTAATGTAGGGGTAAATATATTAATAAAAATAATTTGCAAATTTTTATAAAATAATTTCATATTATACAGAGTGGTTGCGTATATTGTAATTCATTGTATTATATACAAACGGTATGTATAAATTAGATTTTTGAAAATTATAACTATTTTAATCTAACAAATTAATTTATAATTTTCAAATAGGCACTACAATGTACCGGTCAAGTGAGAATAATATAAATTATTTTATAAAAATTTATTTTAAAATTTAATTTAAGTGAATGTGTATAAATATTTTTTTTTATAAAGCTTACGGTGCCAGTGTTCACCAATATAAACCAGATGCAATGTTTAATTCAAACATGTCAGTTATCGGTAAATCAACTTGCTATCATCGGATAAATTATCAAATTAAATTATCAGTAATTTTATTGAATTCTATAAATCATTTTTAAAAATGTTTTAATTTATTATTTACAGTAAATTTTTAAAACATAAATAATAATTACAATAATGAAAGTCACAATTAATATAATTAAATTATATAAGTTTTTGGATATAAATTAATTAATTTTATTTTATAAATGTTATCTAGTTAATATTATGTATTATTATTATTATAATTATCTATCAAAATTGTCACTTGATTGTAACCAGTGATATGTAGGCTTAAAGCATAAACATGTCTTTTTAATTTATGTAGCATTTTAAATGATCTTGAACACCAATAAATGATCCTGTGGTCACGACCTAACCTGATATAATTGTTTCTATGATAATCAAATTACTGAGCTTACATAAAATACGTAACATTTTGCTGTAAAATATTTAGTATATTGTTAAACACATTTCTGATTTTTGTTAATATAAATACTTTAAATTAATCATAATAAATTCTTTATTTTGTAACAAAAATGTCCATTTACAAACATTCAGTGCTATGAATCCTTTTGTCGCATGTAGTGCTTATAACTGTGCGCACAAGCATATACATATAACCTAACCTAACCTATGTATATTATACATTGAACTCCCGATAGTTATATAGCACCAGCTTCCACAATGCATTTTATGCATCATTACTTACAGACAAAATAATATTAAATGTTTGAATAACACTGACTGACATGATATGCAATCAGTCCATATATTTATGGCTCGATTACATTATAAACATTTCATAGCTAATTCATATTAACATTATAATTATTAAAGTTTAATATATAGACTTTTAATATTCAAATAATTTTTTTAATCATTTAAAATAATTTACAGATATATTAATAGCTTCATTGTTTGAATGTTTTAAATATAAATATATCATTCAGTGGGAAGGATTAGATNATCTCAATCCGCCATTACGATAAATCTAAAATAACATAAGTTTGAAGCCAAATTAACTCGAGTAACCAAGATACAAATGCCATCCGAAATTACCGTTGTATTAGCCACAGGAATACAAACTGTAATTAAAAAAACTGATTTATCAAAAATCAAATTAAAAGCATTGCTGCCTTAAAACGTTACCTAAATGGCCAAGGACTGTTTAAATATGACCGTCACAAAATAATGAGACCTGGGGATAAAAATGCTTATAAACCAATCAACCACGATTACTTGTTTGATAATCATTTTACATTCTACCACTATTTCTATATATTAGAGAAAAGTGACCAGGAACGATATTATTATTACGAATGTAAATCAAGGCCTTGACAAAATCATTCAAATGTTCAACAACTATTTAATTATTATTAAAATAGTTAATATATTTTACGATTTTTAAAAATTTGATTGATAAAATTAATAAAAATATTTTGAAGTATACATTCATTTCTTTATATTTAAGTAATTTATTTTTAATATATTATTTTTATAAGTTATAATTTATAACAATTTATTATTTTGTACAGTAATTATATCGACACAATTATCATAATAAATATCTGTTTTGAAAATATTTTCTAATACATTTACAAGCGGTATACATTGCTATTGGGTATATTATTAACTTTATTATTAATAAAAGTGTGTCCAACTGAATTATATATTTATTTTTAAAACATTAAATTAATAATGATAATTACCATATTAGTTATTTATTTTAAACGTGTATTTTAAGTGAAAATACGTTATCAATTACGATAAGAAATATTGCTAAATATCTGTTTTATTGTTTTTATTACAGTATTAAAGTTTATATAAACTATAAGAATTCAATGTTTATAAAGTAATCTAGAACTAAATACAAGGACTTTTTTCATAGCATTTAAGTTATTATTATAATACTTATGAATATTATATAAATATTAGTATCGTTTAATTAAAATTATTGAATTCTGAGTACGTTTGAAATATTATGTAATTTATTTAACCAGTGAAAAATAGCTTATGTTTAATATCACTACAAAATTAGTAACATATTTGAGAAATTCAAAGCAAAAAATTAGATTAAAGTTTGTTAATGGTCAATTTTGTCGAAAGATAAAAAATTTATAATGAACAATTAAACGTATTGAAAATACCAGGAAAATGTTTCGCTATATAATATATAGTATATATTAAATATTTTACAATAAAACGCGACGTATTTTATGTACACACATTACTTTGATGAGAAGCAAGCAAATTTTGTTTATCTCAAACTGCCATTTAAATAAATAGAAGCTTTCAAAACAATAAATATAAAAATACCGGGGACACAATGTCGCATTCTATTGACGTTACATTGGCCACTGGACAAGGTATCATGGTGCGCCAAGATGATATATCAAAACATCAGCTTAACAATGTAGCTGACTTAAAACGCTACCTAAATGAGAATGGTATGTTTAGATTTGAGACACACAACTTACTGGCTATAAACTCAAATCGTTATGATTGTGAGCGAGGTAACAACGCCTACTTACTTAATAACATTGGCCAGAATACAGCGTTCGTGATTCGAGAGAAAAGTGATCAAGAACGATATTTTTATCATAAATGCCTAATAAATAACATTGAATAATCTTGCTGACAGAACAGGTGCAAAGGGTCAAGGTATTTAATGGTCAAGGGCACATTGCTTAAAATCTCCATATTATTATTAAAAATAAGTATCATTTTTGAAATTTTAATTTTAAAGAATCTCATTGATTTAATTTAATTTAATATTAAAAACCTTTATATTGAAACCACTTATGTCTTATAATTATGTTACTTTAATAATATTTATTGTAATTATCCTGACAAAATTATGAATAATAAATAATTGTTCTGAATGTGTTTGTTAATATAAATTTTATTATTAACTAGATTAATAAAAAATTAAATCTAATCCTTCCCACTGAATGATATATTTATATTTAAAACATTCAAACAATGAAGCTATTAATATATCTGTAAATTATTTTAAATGATTAAAAAAATTATTTGAATATTAAAAGTCTATATATTAAACTTTAATAATTATAATGTTAATATGAATTAGCTATGAAATGTTTATAATGTAATCGAGCCATAAATATATGGACTGATTGCATATCATGTCAGTCAGTGTTATTCAAACATTTAATATTATTTTGTCTGTAAGTAATGATGCATAAAATGCATTGTGGAAGCTGGTGCTATATAACTATCGGGAGTTCAATGTATAATATACATAGGTTAGGTTAGGTTATATGTATATGCTTGTGCGCACAGTTATAAGCACTACATGCGACAAAAGGATTCATAGCACTGAATGTTTGTAAATGGACATTTTTGTTACAAAATAAAGAATTTATTATGATTAATTTAAAGTATTTATATTAACAAAAATCAGAAATGTGTTTAACAATATACTAAATATTTTACAGCAAAATGTTACGTATTTTATGTAAGCTCAGTAATTTGATTATCATAGAAACAATTATATCAGGTTAGGTCGTGACCACAGGATCATTTATTGG
>CAJPVJ010003336.1:0-11180 GCA_905397405.1 Oppiella nova
CGATAATAATAGCGAACACACCGTCGCATACAATTCCGGTGGCAAACGGCACGGAAGGGTCGATCGCCGGCACGCGAGCCGTCATACGAACTACAGTTTCCGTGAGGTTTACGTAACGATTGAAATACGGTTTTCGACAAAATAATTGTCTGATTAAATCCCGTGAATAGCGTGATATCGGCGTTACCAGTATACGAATAAATGGCCGAGTGAAAATTAATATGCTCAATCTTGCTACCATTAACAGACTCGTATATACGTGCGAGGTACTTGGAATTACGTTTGCCAACACGCTCATTTATCACATCGCCCAAATATATGGTCCTGATAAAGTAGTCATTCGGTATGCCCATTACTCTGGGAAAATAGGTGTCCACCGAGGGCAAATTACTAAAATTAATTTTTTGCTGACTTACTGAATTGATCCAATAAAGGCTAAAAAATTGGTCGTATAACGGCTTATTAAGTATCGCTTTTGGGGTGGCGTTGAAATAGCAATAATCTTTAATTCTCAAGATACATTTTTCCTTCTTCAATATATATAATCTTTGTGATACTATAAGCGATATAAATGGATAGCTATTATCGGTTTCGTATGATTTCATGTGAATTTTGATTGCGTATTCATAGCTGAAATAAGCCGTTGAAATGTCGTATAACTGTTGGATAAGTATTGCCGATAATATTGCTGTATATATGCGCTTTAACTATTAGATTGATAAATGTGAATTAATTATATATATATGTATGATTGGAAAGTAAAAAGGCCTCCAAAGTTTTATACACTTGTATTTCTTTTTGTGCTTGAGTCTATTTGTAGGTTTTCCCCTTACACATTGCTTACTAACTATTCGTATGAATATTAGGCACACTAAACAAATATTTAGAGGCCTTTTTACTTTCCAGTCATACAGATTTATATAAATAAAATACTAACCCTTAATAAATATGAATAATTGAAATTTGTTTCAAAATAACTTTCACATTTTTGTATAATGATAGATATTTGTACATATTTATTTACGTATATACTTAACCAATTTATTACACTAATAAAACTGATGCCGTGCCATAGGCTCATAATATTGGCTATACTTATGATTAGTCCTATAAATGTAAATGTTACTGAGTAGTTAATTGATATATAATTATCATCATTAAATCGAAATAAATAATTTGTTCCAACATCTGCTTGCTGAATTATGTTTCGTAAGTATAAGCTATCCAAACATTGTACAGGGCATTGATTTTTACACCGATTAAGTAATCGTCGATTAATATCATGTCTGTTATTAATGCTATAATTACCACAAAAGGTAACATTAGGTTCAATACGCTTGTCGTATAACCGAACGGTTAGTAAACTATTATTTTTGGGAATACAGTGAAAATGATTCCGATATTCAGTTTCATAGCATTTGTTAAGACAATGAAATTGGGTTTCGTTTTCCCTATAGACGTAACATTGCGTGTCGTATGGTTTTGGGAGACGTTTGAAATCGTAGCGAATTATTTGTATTGTTTGAGTAAGGTGATTTAATAAATCCTTGAACTGAACGACATCATCGAATATACCGGGAAAACTATTTGGCGAGTGTAATATAAATTTTAATTTAAAATAATTAATTTTTGTGGTTACATGATTATCATAAAAGCGATAATCTTTAAAATAAATATATTTCGAAAACTCCGGGTACGTTTTATCAAAGGTATCATGCGAAAAATACGTCCGACACAATCCGTATTGTGAAATAAATTTTTCACCTGGTTCAATTATGGTCTTTTCACATCTATCTGGACATAGCATCACTTCACATTCAATCAATGATGATAAGACATCCAGGTCAAACAAAATGGATTTCTCTAAATAAGCGCTATCATTTGTATCAATATTTGCAGGTTCATCATTATAATCACTATAATTATTGACATCAACATATTTTAATATATATTTCCAATAATTATTAAGTGGCTCGATTGCCCATTCCAAATTATCCCAGTAGATTGCTAAAAATAAACATGGACATATTAAATATTAAATAAATAAAACAAAAATAAGTTGCAATTGTAATTTTTTTAAAAAGGAATTAACAAAGTATAAAATTATAAATTCAATCTTAAACTTAGTAAATGTGTCCAGTAAACTTAGTAAACATACATTTATAATGCGGTATACATAGTATAAAATACTCTACGATCAATCGTTTAATATAGATATCAGTTGTTGTAATATTAAATTTACTTTCATTAAATATATCTAAATTATCGCGATGAAATTTTGTTAGGCACAGTGAAGTATTTAATATATTACGTTCAAAATACTTTATAATATCAGGGTCAAATAAAATATTCTGAAATTCATTTTCATAGCATAATGAAATAGCTGGCGCTGATAGAAAGGTATATTTATTTGTTGCAGTTTTATAATTAACAAGTTCAACTGATGTTTGTGTGGGGTACCGCAGGTATTCAACTAATAACAAATGTACCTGATATATAATTATTGGTACGGTGAATATTGCAAATAAATTGCGCCATTTATATTTTAATAATTTTTTACTAAGCTTGATAACATTTTCGATGAAGTTTTCTATGAATTGTATCTGGTATAATTTTGAATAAATATATAATGCGAATAGTTTTATGCGAATTAATACGTGTCTAATGAGAGCACTGGTATCTATGAACGACACCCCAAACCACAAACCAATGAGTCCTCCGATGTTTGACAGGAAGTCGACGAATGAATACCTTTCCGCTGATCTGTAGTGAAATTCTTGCCGTAATTTGTATTCAATTGTAATTTTGCTGTCATTTCTTGCGGTGTATTCAATGTCTTCTAATTCTAATGAATAGTATTTTTGGTCACAATTCGTATCGCAATCGCAATCATATTTGTCCACAAAAGTAGTGATATTAACATAATTTGTATGATTATTATCGCATATCTTATACTGTGTTTGACTGGTATTCAAAAGAATAAATTCTTGATTTATGTAAGGATTGGGTAAACATCGGAATGAAGAGTAAAATTTGTGGAAACATTTCTCTCGACATTTATATAGAGTTAAAGCATCATCTAGATAGAAAACAAATTACATTTATTTATAATTATATCATATACCATATACCGACAAAAGTTATATTTAACAATAAATGTTTGCAGGGATTTTATTTCTATAAAATTAAAAGTAATTTTAAGTTACGGTAAATTATATCTATACAATGTTACATTTGCATAAAATTACGCGAAGTTTATATTTTTATAAACATTTTACACAATATATCTAGAAAAGCAAAACAAACTGAATCTCTCAAAAAAGCTTTAATTTTAGCTTTACATGTAAAATATGTAAAGTAATATTAAAGATTTTTAAAACTAGACTCAGTTTGTTCTGCTTATACAGATATCTAACGTATTATAAATAAATACCTGTTTTCAGACATCTCTTCATATAAGGATTGGACAGCAAATGGAAATGAGTTGTCGTTATCTTCAGTCTCGCATTCAATCCAATTCTCTTCGTATGAATCCATTCATCAGGAGATACCATATGTGAGGGGTTCAGGGGTTTCGTGAATACATAGAACCGGAAATAATCCGAGAAATATATTTTCTCGTAAAGTAAATAATAATTCCTTTTGTAATCTTTCAAATCATATATTTTTGTTTTATTTGTTTCAAAATATCTATTAATTAAAAACTTTTGTTGCATTTCATAATTGATGTCAAACTGAACGAAATCATCGTCAATGAGATACTGGTTATCAGTATTTGTATAGAAATACGTGAAACATATTCCGAAGTCTTTATTCCCATAAATAGTCTCCAAAACGGCATAACTTTGCGAACAATCAGTCATTACTTGAGAATCACTGCTATTATTGTCATTATTATNAAAATGCAATTTTTCCGAACATTTGATGAGTTGTGAAGACTTTATGGTAAAGTTGTCATACAATTCACGAAATGTTAGATTTGATAGCAATTGTTGTTTATATGGTTTTAGATATTCATTAATCATAAAATTATACTTATTTTTAAACTCATCACAAATAGGTTGCCAAAAACCATTTACAGTGGACTTATATGGCTTAATGCAGTCATCATACAAATCATTTGAATATTGTTTAGCCCACAGTTTGTATGACTCGTAATCATCGCTGAGATTAAAGTGTCGGACAATCCGTGTCTTATCCAAAAACACATCCCTTTCCGTACAGATAGTAATCGGCGGTAAATCCAAGCCCTGAGAGGGTTCGACACCAAACTTATAGACATAGGGATAGTGTAGGAAATCTGCGGTTATCTCAAAGCCCTCGTAACATAATATTATGAAACATAATACTTTCAAAACTAATAGATATTTTGATTTAAATTTATCAGTTATAAAGTAATATACTTTCTTTACAACTATACATAAACTGATTATAATATTTTTGATTAATAAACAAGTTGTCCTTGCAACTATTTTTAAATTTATTACAATATAGTTTGTTAATAAACATATTTTCATTGCAAATATATTTAGTAAATCCATTGTATATTTCAAATAAATTTATATTAAGATTAAAATTATAAGTGATATACAACTTTTGACCTCAATATTGTAATATATTATATTTTTGTTATGACTCAAATTGAATTTACATTAAACTAAATTACTATAGAAACTAGATCAAACTAAACAACAAATAACAATTTGTACCATAAATGTTAGTTTGTATATAATTTGTTTGAAAACATTTTCATAACATCAATTATGAATTAATTCTAAAATATTACTATGGTAATTATAATTAAACAATTTGTGATATCTCATATAGTGTTTATTATAGGGAATACCTTATTGTAAACTATAAATAATAGTGTTATTATAAATTTATATTATGATTACAATCAATATTGACTTATAAAAGCTTATAAAAAAATAATTTAATTTTTATTCAATAATCTTAATATCGGCACAACTTCTGAACGTACGTTGTGGACCGCACCCCAGTGCGTACGTACCGTTACCGCATTCGCCCACATACTCCCTGGTAGTCCAGTCCCATTGAAATACACACCTCTCGCAAACAAACCCGGCCGGTAGTTTCAGGGGTATCTCATTAATCCAGTTCTCGTCGCAGTCATACTGACCCATTTGGCACTTATTTTTATGGGCCGGTAGTCGCCACTTGTTATCAGTAGTGCCGACCACTTCCAACTGGTGTTGATTTAGACACTCTTGGGTCACCTCATGTAGGGGATCGGTAGCATTACATATACGGAACTCGTAGTAACCGTCATGATTGGCCACCACGTGTATCTGGGCAGTTATGTTTGAGCCGGCTTTATATGTTACGTATGTTTTGGGATTTTTTGCGTACTTTCCGTTTGGGAACTCGTTTTCTCGGTCACCGTTGTAGGGGTCGCCACATATCCCACATTTGCCAGCGTTTAGGTTCACTTGATTCTGGAGTTATATTGTAAATAAATTATGAGAGAGAGAGAGAGAGAGAGAGAGAGAGAGAGACTTACCGAGAAATCGCCACAATTCAAACCATCGTCATTATTATTAACAGGGCGAGTTTTATCGTACGTCCAAGCACTCGCTCTACTTAACGGTATATCGAGTACTGCATGACCATGCACGTTATACACAATTAAACAATTGTATATAATTATACTTGCTATTAATGTAGCTGATATGTTCATAATGATTTAATGTCTAAACTTAAAAATAGTTTAGTATTTATATACCTTTCTGTAGTATTGCAAAATATGTTGATAAATCGCCGCTAAAATGAATGGACCTAGTAACAATAGACTAATAATCTTAAATAAATACTTTATAGTGCCAGATTCCAAGAATTAATTTTTGCAATAAAGTTGTTATCAAGAAATATAATATTTTTACATTTAATTTAAGATCATATAATTTTATCACGATTATCAAGTATTATTAGTATTTGTAATGTTAGTATTAAACGTACAAGTTAATTTACTTTATCAATAATACTTTTTGAACTCATTAGTTATTTTCAATGATAATATCGATCATAAGAGCAAATTGTCAGAAAATACTTGAATGTATGAATTTAATTAGTATTTTTAAAAATATTATCAAGCTATAATCAATAGCCTAAGTGTGCTAAGATAAGTCTTAATAAATATAAAATGTTTGCAAAACTTTACTTGTTTAATTGGAGAACATTTCTGATAAATAGTCAATTTCTTATTAAATGTCTTTACAAACTAACATCTTATCAAACAAGGGAATTCAATTGAATTTGACAGTACAATTATAGCACGGATTACCTAGCAACAAAGCAAATATGATATAATTTATATATATAAAGGCTGCTTTAAAACCTTTAAACAACCACATTTGTGAATTAACTTTACAGTATTATTATATAAACTATACAGAAATGTTACACAATCAATATGTTATGGTTATATTTGCCCTATTACATTTATGTACAGTTGGTCACTGTAGTGAGTCAAGTGCTATATTAGACGAACCCCCGTCCCGATCGAGCGCCTGGAGGTTTTTCTTTAACACATCCCAAAATCCATTGGACGGGTACACCAATTGTGGGGGTTTTGATGTAAGTTATATTACAGTAACTATTAAAATATGAATTAAAAGTTCAATTTATAAGCTTAATTTTATTATGTATAATACAGCATATTATAACTTTGCTTGTAACATATTAGTACACTATGAGGGACAATTTTTAAATTTAATTTTTAATGTAAATTAAATATTTGTAGACCCAATGGAACCTTAACCAGGGTAAATGTGGGGTGTGTGGCGACCCTTATAACGCACCGGTACGTGATAACGAGCTACCCGATGGTAACTACACGGAACCATTAATGATCACCCGAACCTACAAAACTGGAACCACCATATACGCCAAGGTTCATGTTATTGAGAATCATCAGGGTCACTTTGAATTCCGGTTATGTAAAGCACTAAACTTATTAGGGAACGACACCCACGAATCACATGTAGGCGTCAAAGAGGTAACCCAGGAGTGTCTGGACCAGAATATATTGGAAGTAATGGGTTCATCAGATAAGCACCGGTGGGTTATTCCTACCAAAGATAATGACGTTATTTATGCGTTTCGTGTGAAACTGCCGGTTGGGTTGACGTGCGAGAGGTGTGTGTTTCAGTGGACATGGATTACCAATGAAAGGGCTGGCGATAAACAGACTACACATAAAGCCTGCGCTGATGTCAAGATTATTAATTAAAATACGTTGATTGACAATGATGAGTTATAAAATAATATTTATAAATTTTTTAAATAAATTCCAAACATTGACTAAAATATTATTTTAAAATTATATTCATAATTAATTAGAAACTTTAAGTTATAATTGGTTGAAAATATTGTACTTATCTAGATAATATTTATGTTAAAAGTACATATTAATTGTTAATGTAATATATTATATCGTTTTGTTACTAATAGTATATCATACAGTAGGGATTAAATAATGCAATACGTAAAAATTTATTAATTCAAAAATAAAAACTGAGCAAGCATTTAAAACACCTAGACAACAAAAGGAATGCTTATAAAATTCAAAAAGGTCAATTGACTGATCGGTATCATCGCCAAGGTATTTATTTTGTAACCCTAAGTACTAAAATATTTGTTTGAAATATATGATATTGGTATAATCCGTACTCAGTGGCAATTTTAAACCTAGAAAAGATTATTTACTAAATAGTTGTCCATGATTATTTAATACTCACATATTATTTAGTTTTTTAGCAAATAGATAAGCTTTCAAAACCACGTGCCCGCATAAATTAGGTTGATATTTGTGCTTGGATATTGTAAAATATTTATTTCTGTCCATATATTGAGAATAATATTCTCGATATTGGTTTGAATATATTGTTGGCAATAATATTACTGACTTGCCCCTGATCATATCATTAAATATATGTTGATCAAACAAATTATTATTGTTTTCAAAAGTAAAATTACAACGATCCTGATATATTCGTAGCCTTTTGTATATATTGTTAGTACCGTGGTGTTTTAATAAATAAATAATCATATCGGTTCGAGCAGCAACAAGTACATTTTTATCATCACTAATATCATCTAGTGAATTAAATATAGGCACATATTGTCTGTTGAAGTAAGTAGTTAATAATAAACCAGAATAAAAAATTAATCATCGTTATTTATCAATTTTATAATAAGTTATGCCATGCACAGTAATATAAATTATAATAATCAGTGAATGAGAGAGAGAGAGAGAGAGAAGGCACAAAAAATTATTGTGCCAGCAATTAATATTAATTTTATATTTATTTTTACTTTCTCATAAAAGGCTTTACTACTTATGTTTGAATGAAAACTTATAATTAAAAATATGAACTACTTAAGACATGGAAATATTTTTAAAAATCTCACATACTTTTATTCCAGTAATCTCTTAAAACATATTGCTAATGCCACTTAATTTAACAAATGTTTTATTAATTTAGCAAATGAAACATTAAACATTAGCGAATGTATTTTATTTTGCTTTTTAACTTCATAAAACTAATTCTGAAAATAGCTTTTGAAATGTCAATTATATACGAAAAATATAACTTCTTTATCACTAATATACTAGTAGTTTAGTGTTTTTAATAGGGCTGCCAAACGTCCTCCTTTTGGAGGATTGTCCTCCAATCGACCCCTTAAAAAGCAGTGTAATGTAATGACCCCAATGTAATGTCCTTCCATAGATAATTTTCAATATAATACAATATGATGATAATCACATTTCTAAAAGAATTTTTATTTTCAATATTAATATTAATAAACTAGTGGTATCATAAAATTTCTGGGTAACATTAATTTACCATGCCATATGGCTTTACCAAAACTTTAGAGCTTTAAGAAACTTTTTCGATCGACTTGGTTCAATAGTATGCAAAACTTCCGCCTTAACTTCAGCCCCTTGCTTGCTCTTGCTCATTTCATGCAAATTTTTAATCTCGTTCCCGGTCACTTTTAAATCGTACAACTCCTTAATCAGGGCGTTAATTTTTGGCAACGACAGTTCTGTTTCCATCATGCTACCTTTCATAATATTCTTATCAAGGATAGCTTTTTCTGTCTCATAATCGGTAAGAATTTTCTTTAAGTCGTTAACATCAGCAAGCATTTCACGTTCCGGTTTTCCCGATCTTTTAGCATTCTCAATTTGCTCCAACAAATAATCCTTATAGGCATCGTTATATGCAGCAATGGCATTATTTTTCAGGAAATAGGCAAACTTGGCAGACGATTCGACAATCTTTTTACGTTCCAATTTATAATCGTTTGTAACTTGCTGCAATTGCTGAATGACCTCCTCCTTGATTTTCATGTTATCAGTGGCGCTATCGAGCTTATCGCGCAGTTCCTGTTGCTTATGTTGGGCGGCTTGTGCTTGCTGATTTTTGGAAATCAACGAAAATATATTCACAATTGGTACAAAATCCCAAATGCTGAGCTCGCGCTTGAACTCGCTCAATCTTATCTGCTCGAGGTAGGTTTTGATATTACCGTTAAAGTTGTTAATCTCGTCCCGGGTCGTTTCCAATTCTTTCAATTTGTCCTCGATGGTTTCAGCAATTTTAACAATGGGTTTGTTTAACGCCAAAATTAATCTGCGAGTTTCATTTATTGACAACGTTTCTTGAATTAAGTGCGGAGGTAGGGGTTTACCATCCTTGCCAGTCATGATATAATTCATCAATCTCATACATTCGGTGACCGACTTTTTCCAACTATTTCCATAGTCTTGCTTCTCCTCCTCGGCGAAAGTTACGTTATTTCTCAACGCTATTAACAACTGAAATGAGTCGTTGTCCAGACAATACATGGTGTCCTTCTCGATAGGTATGTCCACATTGGGTGGGCTGCTTTTGATCTCGCCCAGGATTTGTTTCAATAAGACCAAGGTGTTTTTGGGTCGATAAAACGTAGAACGCGTGTTTGTGAATAAGAATACCATGTTCTTGCTGGCCTCCTTTTGTAAGTGACAAAGCAATTGTTTAAGGCAATACTTGAACGAGCTAGTTAATCTGGTCATATCAGGCTTTAACAGTATACAGATTAAATGCAACTCTTTGTATTCGGCAATAAACGAAAGTAAATTATCGAAATTAATCTTATCTTGGTCGAATCCACGGGTATCGCCAACACCAGGTGTATCAATTAATCTGACCAGGATCTCGCCATACTTAAATGAATAAGCTCGACATTGCTGGGTAACGGACTCACCCTCGCGCTCGTACGACTCGTTTTTGTCATTGCCGTACGAAACGTGTCTTTGTTCGTAGTTGGCATCGGTTACCACGAATCGGGTCGGTATCAGACAAATAGGATCGTTGGTTTCGGCCTCTTCAAGGGTCTCGTAGTTTAAATAATTGGCGAACGCGTTGATGAATGTAGACTTCCCTACGCCAGTCTCCCCGAGTAAAAGTATGTTGATCTCTTTAATCTCTTTCTGCTTTTCCGAGGCCATGATCCTGGTCAATTAACAATTCTTGTTAAATTGGATACTGTAAAATAAAACTTATTAGTAGCTTATAAAATAATTTACGAATTGCTGCTTTTATGCAAAATTGTTATCACAAAATTCGCCCACATTTGACATTGAAAATCATTTATGTTGTTTATTATAAAAAAAATTACGATTTATCTAAGTTAAATATTAGCTCAGTGTGGGTAGACCAACAAATCCATTTGTTGGCACAATATTGCTATTGCCCATAATTTTAATCAATGTATAATACTCTGCTATTATTACTATAATTATAATTAATAAACAAGTCTATAATTTTGAATCATAAAAGTGTGATACACCGATTAAAATAATGGGTAATAAAATTAATGTCCACAAATGTGCTATTTTGCGTGTACAATTTGGTTATTTTAAACACTAAATTTCAACATTTATTTATCTAATCACATCTACACGAAATCCATTAAATAAAATAAATCTACTATTGCGTGATGTTAGCACTAATGTAGTTTACATATAAGTTAAAGTAAATAACAGATTTGAAAGTCTAGACACAATTATTTCAAATTATTGTGTGAAATACTTTTATAGACAAATAAACTTATATATTAGGGGTATGCAAAAGTTTTGATAGGTGAAATATAGTCAGTAAAAGTTT
>CAJPVJ010003337.1:0-11179 GCA_905397405.1 Oppiella nova
ACGTATTTAATGAAGATTTGACAAATGTATTATTCATATTATCTTGCTTCAAATGTATTAATAGAATATTTTATAAAATAGCTTAATATTATTTAATATACAATTTAGCATAGAACATTTTATAAATATAGTAGTAAAGATTTAATGATAGTAATTTTATTTTTGTATTAATTATATGTTTTAATAAACATTTGCAATACAGTAAATAAAAGTTATTTTCTTATTTTAATAAATAAAACTTTTCTTATATACACACAATTTTGAACCAATTGCAAATTGATTGTAAACTATATTCCAATACAAGTATTATAATTGCAATAAACAGACAAAATCCCAAGTTGGGATTCCCAACACCGATACTATCCATAAGCCGGTTATCCCTTTGACACGAAATTTATGTTTGACTACAAACTCTTGTGAAGACTTTTGATATAATATAATGAATAGATTCCATACATTTTCGTACAGAACTCGAGCACTGGGATAACATTTAATACTTAACACTAAGGCTAAGATTAACCAAGATAATAGCAATAATAGCCAAACATTTTTGGAAATAGCGGCGCCGTAAGGTTCGAATAAATTGGCATAAAGTGTGGGACCGGGAGCTGAACGATGGGAAGGGTATGGGCTATGTGTCGGCCATCGGACGCACGGGTCGACTGTTGAAAGAGTGCCGACACTATAGTAAGGGATCGAAGAGTACACGAGATTTCGATGACATTTATAAGTCGGTGAACCGATTGATTCAACTCCGGGAGCGGGAACTGGACCCTAAAGTAACTTAAGGGTGTTTGGTTGGGTGGTATGGGGTGGGGATCAGTATAATCGGCACAAGTATGTGGTGAACGCGTGGAAAAAGTTTCTATAAATTATCGTTAATTTCAAACTCAATATTAATCTCATTTAAAATCAAATTATATAATTTAAAAATTAATTCCAGATTTATATTACAATTAATTAATATTTTATTTATCGTTGATTTCAATAAATTTTAAGAATAATATAGCGGTGATTGATATGATCTAAAAATAAAAATAATTTTATATTAAAGACTTTTTACGCAAATTTTTATAAAATTACTTCATATCCTCGAAATGTATTTATAATGAATAGTTTCCAACAGTAAAAACCGATCCCTTTTTTGCCTAACCTTTCGATTAGCGATAATAGCTATAAATTAAAACAAGATATTAAATATGAATTAAAACGTAAAACACTTTATTTGAATCATACCTTGAATCTGATGAGAATATTCTGTTGTTTATTATGTGAACAATAAATTGAATTTAATATTAGATATGTTTTATTGGACTCAATGTAAATGACAGATGAGATACGAATTATTAGTAATAGTATCGCAAAAAGTATGATAAATATGAGAAAAAATATAAAACTAATCAAATAATTGATATCTTTTGTAATGATACTCATGTATAGAAACAACGATATTAATCCCGAAAATGTCATCCAGATGATATACAAAAATTTTGACCAATAATTCTTATTATACTCATAAATCTCCATATAAATTATATTCAAATCGTTTAAATTTTTAAATAAAAAATTTGGTACAAGCATTTGACTTGAATTTATCAATTTCCCATTAATTGTCCTAATTTTGAGTGCCAAATAATAAGTAACTAGGTAGTAGTAACAGAATTGCCAAACAATTATTTCATAGATATATTGAGCAACTATACAAAATAGCATTGAATGCATGAAAATAATGATTATAATCCATATATTAAATGCATAAACCCTTGAATAAAATAAAACAAATGCAAACAGAAATGTAATCACAGGCATAGGAATTGTGATGATTTTTGTGATAAATAAATATATCTTGAAATTGTTTACTAATTTATATACAATATTCTCGTTAGAGATACCAATAGATTGCGGACTAATTTCGCCGGAAATCATGTGAAATACATTCAAATGTGTATTTCTTATACCTTTGGTATAATTGTAAAAATTGAGTATTTGTGAAGTCATTGCAAAAGTAGTTAAAAGGCAGTGACAAAAGTTGTAGTGTTTTTCATCCGGGATGAAATATCCGACATTTCCCGCATATATTGCAAATTGATCACTACTTTCATTGCAAAACACAATGAAATATAAAGTTCTGAACAATAGCTGCAAAACACATACGAATACAACAAACGGATTATGAAATCGATTCCTTGTATTAATAGATGGCTTATGGAGTGATAAACCAATTCTATACATATGACTGTCCGCACCACTTATGGCTATTTCTGGCGATAGTTTTCGGTGTAAATTCATTTTGTGTACTATAGATATACGTTAAAAATAAACAAAGTTTAAATTAATTATGAAAATTTTATAGTTTATATTAGCAATAAATACTTATAACTAACTTGTAAGTCAAAAGTACAAAGTATATAGTTTAATTAGGTTAGATGAATTAATTAGTAAAATAAATTACTTTTTAGTGCATTCCAAGTAATGTTTTTATAATATAATAATGTCTTTATTATTATGTACTAAATACTAATTAACATAATTGCAACTACAGTATTTGTATCTAGAAATAAACCCAAAAGTATTTTTTAATAGCCAAGTACATAAGCGTGAGACACTAAATATGACAAATGAATTATGAAATCTATTCATATTATTAATCGATGGCTTATGGAGTGATAAATAAATTTTATACAAATGACTCTCAGCACCATTTATGATCAGATTTGGTGATAGTTTTAAAGTTAAATTCATTTTAGTGAGAAATAATAACGCTGGTACGATAAAAAATGAATAAGTATTAAAGATAATTTTAGAAATATTATATTTATTGCCATCAAAATAGACAGGGTGTAGTCAACAGACATAAAAGCATTACAATATAAATTTATGAAATCATGAATTCAAATGTCATTAGGCTAGTTGAATAAATGTTAGTTTAAAAATATTAAACATTTTGTGTATATATAGTATTATATTTAAATATGTAACTTAGTATAAATTCTACTGGATAATTTATTAAATATCAATCAATGTCTTAAAATTATGCTATTAATTTTTAAAAAGATTTGAGCATTAAATACAAAAAAAAAATTTTAATATTTTGATAGATCTAAAATTTTTTGCAAACTATATTCAAATATAATGATTATAATTGATATAAACAAACAGAAACATAACAAATAAAATAAATCCGATAAACTATTGAGACGAATAGCATTGTATTCGCACAGAATATTCTGTTCCCTTTGATATACACTCGCAATGAGTTTGGTTTGTCTGCCATAAAAGTGTAGTATTTCTCGCACCCAATGCTCATAAATACCCGATTCTCTCGCATCCATAACCCTTAACACACAAATAATACACAATTTTAATTAATCATAAATATTATTTGAATAGATTAAAATAAATTTAAAATGGTCATCTAAATTAAAGTAATAAATAGTATATAAGTAACTAAATAATAAATACAGTGATACTTTAAGTACACTGATATTTGGATAAATATTAAAAATATTTACATTTGATTGAATCGTTGTGTAATAAAGGTTTTAGAGTCACCATTGATTGTCACAAAATATGGCGTAAAGCCAGCTCCATATCTGGACACATGCAATAAGTCTGCGAGGGGTTGACCACCATTAAACTGATCATGATCCAGTAGAATGCATATAATAAATATAGCAGTCATGCGATTGAATGCCAGTGCATATGAACCGGTCCTTAATTCCCTGTTTAATTGTTTACGAAACTCCGGGTCAAGTAATTTTTCAGCCGAATATGCAATCATACGCTCATTGATAGCCTGAGCTAACGGGTCCGACACCTTTTTGGTGGCGTAATCATAGAGTGTACTGTCATTTGTGACGTAAACTTTTATGTCATCCCAATGGGACAGGTCCTCCAGCGAGTCTATCACTCGTACCGGTATTACAAATTTCATATAATCTAATAGAAATCCTGTGAAATGTATGGACAATATAAGTGCCGACATAATCCATACACCGATTATCGCTTTGACACGAGATTTATGTTTGACTACAAACTCTTGGAACGACTTTTGATATAATATAATGAATAGATTCCATACGTTTTCATACAGATCTCGTGCAATGGGATTACATTTTAAACTTAATACCAGTGCTATGGTTAGTATAGATATGAATATTGATAACCAGACATTTGTGGTGAAACATGTGAAGTACGAAAACATTTGCATTGTTGCGGGCCTTGCTTTGGCCATAATTGTGGATAACTCGAGATAATCGACAATATGAGAGGACTTGTAGTTAATTCCTATGTTTTTGAATCCGTTTAAGTATGCGATGATCTGAGAGGCAATCCATGGCGTGAGTATCACATCCGGAAACCCATTGAATAAATGTTTGACAAAATCTTCTCTCGATGATGGTGGGCGTTTCAGTTTAAGTCTATATAAAAATGTCATTGTTACAAATATTTTAAACATATATGATTCATAACTTACGATGACTTTTGTCTGATCGCAAACTCAATCATCAGTTTGATTAGTGGACCGCAGATCTCATACGTATCACCATTTCTGTATTTATAAATAATATAAAAGTTTTAAATCTTAATGAAATATTAATATCAAATTGTTAGTTTATACAGTATATTACTTTTGTGCAAATATATACGGTTGTAATACAATAGGCTGGAAGTATACACTCCTATTCTGGTAGACATCACCGAAATTAACGGTTTCCTCTTCAGTGAAATTATAGCATTGATTGGATAACATGTCCACGAAATGTATATTGATGATTTACTAGTGGTAAGAATATATTTCCAAACGATTTTAAACATTATTTAATTTATAGTAAATAAACTAATTAACTACTTATTAAATAGAAAACATAATTAACTTATTGACAGATATGATGTAAATATACAAGAAAAATATGTTTAATTGTTTATGCAATAATCAATATCCAAGTACATAATTTTCTAGGTTAAATAAAAATAACATAAATTAATTAAATTCTAATTAAATAACGTTTGATTTAAATTCTCTAAACCTTAAATATTATTTGTAGTAGTTATTAAATATAAAGGTAAACATAATCTTATAAAAAATTATAAATTATAACGATAAATATTATTTTAATATTACAGGTAATATAAAACATACTGTACTACAACAATCAAGTTAAAAATAAATTATTCAAAATAATATTGATTCTACATTTAATATACATGATAATTGTTATAAATGTATGTTTATAATTATTAAAATATTGATTTATCCAAATTATAAACCAATGTATTATCTTAAACCAATTACTGATTATTTGCAAATTACATTCAATTATAATGATTATAATTGCAATAAACAGACAAAAACACAACAAATAAAACAAATCCGATAAACTTTTCAGGTGAATGATATTGTATTCGCACAAATCAGCCTGATCCTTTTGATAAACACTTGCTATAAGCTTAGTCTGTCTGCCGTAAAACTGTAATAGTTGTCGCACCCAATGCTCATAAATACCCGATTCTCTCGCATCCATAATCCTATTCATTATAAATACAATAAATATTTATCATATTATACAGTTGTACAGGATGATTCACATATTACATAGAAAGGGTTGAATAATAGAAACATAAGTTTGAAATATAATTTAAATAAAATGATAATTAAGAATAAACATTAAAATATATACATTTGATTGAAGCCTGGCCTAACAAAATAATCGGATTCACCATAGATTGGCACAAAACATGGCGTAAAACCCAACCCATACCGGGATACATGCAATATTTCAGTGAGGGGTAGACCCCCATTGGGCTCATCGTAATTGCTTAAATGAAATATAGCAAAATAAGCAGTTATACGATTGTATGACATCCCATAAGATCCAGTTCTTAAATCTCTGTTTAATTTCTTACGAAACTTTATATCAAACCATTGAAAGGAATCGTATGCAATCATGCGCTCATCGATAGCCCGGGCTAACGGGTCCGACACTTTTTTGGTGGCGTAATCATAGAGTTTACTGTCATTCATGACATAAATTTTAATGTCATCCCATTTGGATAGGTCTTCGAGTGAGTCTATCACTCGCACCGGTATTACATATTTCATGTAATCCAATAGAAACCCCGTAAAATATATGGACAGTATAAGGGCAGACATAATCCATACACCGATTATCCCTTTGACGCGAGACTCGTGTTTGACTACAAACTCTTGTAACGACTTCTGAAATAATATATTCAACAGATTCCATACGTTTTCGTATAGATCTCGTGCAATGGGATTACATTTTAAACTTAATACCAGTGCTATGGTTAGTATAGATATAAATATTGATAACCAGACATTTGTGGTGAAACATGTAAAATATGCAAACATTGGTACCGTTGCAGGCCTTGGTTTGGCCATAATTGCCGACAAATCAAAATAATCGACAACATATGAGGCCTCGTAAATAATCTCGTACATTTTGAGTCTATTGAAATATGTGATTATTTGTGATGGTAACCAAGGCATAAGTAAAATGTCTGGATATCCAGTGAGTAATTGTTTTTTAAAATCATTTTCCGATACTGGCGGTCGTTTTAGTACAAGTCTATACAGAAATATGCATACATTTAATGTACATTTTTTGTTAGCAAGGAACACCACTTACGATGACTTTTGTCTGATTGCGAACTCAATCATGAGTTTGATTAGTGGACCGCAGATCTCATACTTATTACCCTTTCTATACATTCAAAAAATCATATTTTTTAGATTCATCAATTGATTAATTAAAGTTTTATTAATTAATAATACTTATAGTGATAGATATACGGATCCAATAGCATGGGCTGGAAGTATACACTCCTATTCTGGTAGACATCACCGAAATTAACGGTTTCCTCTTCAGTGAAATTATAGCATTGATTGGAAAACATGTTCAATGATTATACTTGTAATCTGTTATCTATATTACAAAATAATATTTTTGATATCAATTTATTTATTGACAAGATGGTTTATATTAAGAAATTTCTTTTAAAAAAATTAAAATTTATAAATCTATTGACATAAAGCAATAATCAAAATTTTAATACTATTATATATAAAAAATTATAAATAATTTTAAATAAAAATTCAAATAAAGTTTTTTGTAATATTTGTTGGGAAACTACAGTAATTTTTTTTGTACTTTTTATTAAATCATCCGAAATAATGATTTTATATAAATAAGTCAAATGATTTTAATTTCATATTGCAATTCTCCTATTATTTCTTATTATTTAATGTAATTACTGCACTATTAAAACAATTTACATCATGATAAATATTTATATATAGAAATAGACAACAATGTAATTTAAAAAAATTATAGCTTAGACTTTAGCTTGTGACACAAATTAAATGCTCATTATTTTGTTTTTGCTAAATTTTATTATAGTTATTAGTTTAAAATATTGAATGTTTTAAAAACTTATTAATAGATTATCATATAAAGTTATATATTTAATATTTGTATACGGGTATATAACATGTTTAGCATATAACAATTTATGAATAGAAAAATTTAATTATAATTATTTTATTTTTGTATTAATTATATATTTTTAATATACATTTGCAAAACAGTAAATAAAAGTTATTTTCTTATTTTAATAAGTAAAACTTTTGCTATGTACACAACTTTAAACCAATTGCAAATTATTTTGCAAACTATATTTAAATACAAGGATTATAATTGCAATAAACAAAAACATAGCAAAAAATATAAATCCAATAAACTTTTAAATCTACGGTAAAAACATTGTATAATATAAATAAAAAGGTAAACATAATCTTATGAGATAAATTATCAATTACGGACTGTATAACATTAAATATAATTTTATATTAATATAAAACAAATAACAACAATCATGTTAAAAATAAATTCAAAATAATGTAGATTCTATTCTTAATATATATAGTAATTTTTATACATTCTTGTTTATATTTATTAAAATGTTGATTTATCCAAATTACAAACCAAAGCATTATATTATACCAATTAATGATTGTTTGCAAATTATATTCAATTATAATGATTATAATTGCAATAAACAGACAAAATCCCAACAAATAAAACAAATCCGATAAACTTATGAGTTGAATGATATTATATTCGCACAAATTATCCTGATCCTTTTGATAAACACTGGCTATAAGCTTAGTTTGTCTGCCATAAAAGTGTAGTATTTCTCGCACCCAATGCTCATAAATACCCGATTCTCTCGCATCCATAATCCTTAGCACACAAATAAAACACAATTTTAATTACAAGATTAATCATAAATATCAATTGAATAAGTTAAAACAAATTAAAACTACTCATATAAATTAAAGTATTAAATATTTAAAGTTATTTATTATATAACCTACTAAATTATAAATATATTTGGATTATAAATAAATTAAATAAATTAATTAATTGGATAATTATTCAAAATGTTTACATTTGATTGAATCCTTGTCTAACAAACTGTTCAGATTCGCCATACATTGTCACAAAACACGGCGAAAAGCCTAACCCTTTGCGGGACACATGCAATATGTCTGTGAGGGGTAGACCCCCGTTGGGCTCATTATTGTCAATAAAGTGATATAAATTTATTATAAATATAGCAGTCATGCGATTGTATGCCAAGGCAAATGACCCAGTTCTTAATTCCTTGGCTATTTTCTCACGAAACTCTACGTCTAACCACTTCTCAGCCGGGTATACAATCATACGTTCTTTGATTCCTTGGGCTATTGGATCCAAATCCCCTTTCATGGCGTAATCATAGAGTGTACTGTCATTTGTGACATACACTTCAATGTTATCCCATTTGGACAGGTCTTCGAGTGAGTCTATCATTCGCACCGGTATTACATATTTCATGTAATCCAATAGAAAACCCGTGAACTGTATGGACAGTATGAGTACCGACATAATCCATAAACCTATTATCCCTTTGACACGAGATCTATGTTTGACTACAAACTCTTGAAACGACTTCTGGTATAACATAATGAGTAGATTCCATACATTTTCGTACAGATCCCGAGGGCTGGTATTACATCCGATTGATAAAATCAGTGCCAATATTATCAAGGATAAGATTATTAACAGCCAAACACTTGTGGTAAAGCATGTGAAGTAACCAAACATTTGTATGGACGCCGGTCTGGTTGTGGCAATAATTGTGGATAACTCGAGATAATCGACAACATATGAGGCCGAGTATATAATACTATACTCTTTGAATTATTTTAAGTTTGAGATAATTTGAGAGGAGATCCATGGCGTGAGTATGATATCGGGAAACCCACTGTACATTAGTTTGATAAAATCTGATCTGGATGTTGGCATTCTTTTCATAACCAATCTATTGATAAATGAATAAATTGTAACAATTATTGCAAATAATATTAATAAAGCGAGACTCACGATGACTTTTGTCTGATTGCGAACTCAATCATGAGTTTGATTAGTGGACCGCAGATCTCATACTTATTACCCTTTCTATACATTCAATGAAATTATCTTTTTTAGATAGATCAATAAATTAATTAAAGCATAATTAAGAATTAATATTACTTTTGTGCGAATATATAAGGTTGTATTAAAATGGGCTGAAAGTATACACTCCTATTCGCGTAGACATGACCGAAATTAACGGTTTCCTCTTCAATGAAATTATAGCATTGATTAGAAAACATTTTCACTAATTTTAATAATTAAAGCATCTTTTTACAGCCTATGTTTAAGTTAATTTTAAACTGATCATTTTGTGAATAAAGTGGACATTTCTCAATCGGTTTTATACATTATTGATTCAAATAAAACTATTTAAAGATATTAATGTTTTCATTAAATTAATTAATTTCTAAAAATGTTTCCATTCATCAAAATGTTATTTGTAGGGATACTAAGAAGCAAACATTTAAACTCTACTTTAATATGACCATAATCATATTCTACAGCACTGTTTACTCGTATTAAAGCAAAGTAAAAAAAGGTTATTTTGTATTTTATACTATAATTTTTATACTATAAAAATACTATGTGCTAATTATGTTAAATATTTTCTATTATACAAAACTTTATGCACTACTGACACTGATTTGATTATACTTAACTTTTAGTATTATTGATGGTTTATTTAGATTGGGAACTGGCAAATTGACCTAAAAACCAATTGACCTAAACTTAAATAACTTAATGACCAATAGACTTTTGACCATTGTAAGGATAACAATCGGATGTAATACCAGCCCTCGGGATCTGTACGAAAATGTATGGAATCTACTCATTATGTTATACCAGAAGTCGTTTCAAGAGTTTGTAGTCAAACATAGATCTCGTGTCAAGGGGAACATTTTACACTGGTCATCAGGTATATTTACCTACTGGTCATTAAGTTATTTAAGTTTAGGTTAATTGGTTTTTAGGTCAATACACCCGCACCCATTTAGATTTTATACTCTTAATGATATTGATTAATTACAAGTTTGGCTGCACTTTGTCCTTTTATACTGTATGTATTTTATGTGATTTTAGTCCAATATCTGTCACCAGATTCTGCTGACTACTGTATAATAAATTATATTAAACAATTATAATGAAAATGCTACAATAATTTAACAAACAGTTAATTAATTTATTTGTAAAAAATTACATAATATTTTTTATAGTATTTTCATTTGTCCTGATTTGAATTAATGTTTAAGTATTTAAAGCTATTTGTATACTGTGCGTGTAAGTTTCCTAGTATTGTAACTGTCCAACTATTTGTTATACCACATCATATTGACATCAGATCCCTGTTCAACACAGGTATTAGCGATACTCCACTGGACTGAAGACAACACATTACAGTAAAAAGCAATTATTTATTTTCTTGTTTTGATAAATAAAAACTTTTTTTTATGTACACAATCTTAATACATTCGCAAATTGTTTGCAAACTATATTCACATATAATGATTATAATTGCAATAAACAAACAAAAACACAACAAATAAAACAAATCCGATAAACTTTTAAGTCTAATAGCATTGTATTCGCACAGAATATTCTGTTCCCTTTGATAGACACTCGCAATGAGTTTGGTTTGTCGGCCATAAAAGTGTAGTATTTCTCGCACCCAATGCTCATAAATACCCGATTCTCTCGCA
>CAJPVJ010003339.1:0-11176 GCA_905397405.1 Oppiella nova
TATCATAATGTCGGCCACAGAAACAAATCCAGTCGGACAGACCACCACCACAACCACCAAAGCCTTTGGAATAGCCATCAACACGGGATACCTGCGCTCAAAACTAGCAGCACTAAAACTACTCATTCTGGTAAGAGATTCCTCATTAATATAATATCTCTGTTAAGTAAACTAATATCTGAGAAACCAATATGAGTTGTCTCTGAAAAAATGCTTTTATTAAATATAGCTTTTTGAAAGTAATCAGTTTATACATAATATTGAGTTATATGAAAAATGATATTCTAAATAAAAATAACAAGATATTATATATTTATAAATTGTTATATTTATTAAATCGTAAAATAAATTGCTTTTTAAAAATCCACAGATTGTGTCATTGATTTGTTTCGTTTTGCTTGTATTGGGGACACAAGAAGTTCAGAATGTACAATTGTATTCCAATTTGTATATCGATTACAATACATATCGGTTTCCGTCATGCGGTCTATTATTGATTTTAGTTTGTTTTGCCAATTGGTATGCAATGACAGTGATGTTGATGGCGGCGCTGACATCATTGGGCACGGCTAGCGTTTTGCCCAAAACCAGTCTCGTAAGGATTGTACAGATTTTTAATTTCATTAAATACATGATTGGGTTTTACATTCAACAGGAGTTCATATATCACAGCATTGGATGCGTACTATACTTGATCGGAGGTGTTTGGACGGCTAACTTTCTTTATACTAGTTTGTACTCTGGGGGTTATGTGGGGGTGTCGTGTGTAAGTAAATCATTGCACTGAATAACTGATTATTTAAAGTTATTTTTAAATGACAGTAATATTAATGTTATTAAAATAATTGTATGATAGCTGTTGGCCCTCGTGTGCGGAATACTTCATTTGGTTCACGGAGTCATCTCTTATAGACATTGTATTACTAATTGATCGACAACTTGCAGAAAGCGGGTATGTGTATATTGCAATGCAAACTGTATGTATAACATAATCATTGATATTCATAATTTAATAAACAATATGTGATACTATGAATGCAATGTATATGTTATGTATACAGTTTGCATTCAAAAATACATACCGACTTAAAGCACGTGGCGGATCAATTAAGGTTATTGTTTAAGCCAAATATAATTTAATCAAAATATTAATTATTTTATACAGTTTGATAAATCCAATTGAATTTATTCAATAAACGTAAAACATTGTATAATTTTTTAAATTTAATAATACATTACAAACTAAACATTTTAAATATAACAATCGACAATAACAAATAAAACTAAATTACTTGATAGATTTTATAATAAATGATTTATAAGTTTAGAAAAAAGTATTTAATAATATAAAATATATTATAAAAATAAAATTATTTGCTACTACTGGAATGTTTAAAATACTAATGATTAGTAATGATCATTTTATTTAATAATATAATAAGTACTAATCAATTCGTAAAAACGGTAAGTTTTATTTAAAATTATTTTTATAATAAACAAAATAGTTTATATATTTAAATATGGAATAATAAATCGTTACAATAATTTGTTTATAATATTATATTTTATCAAGTCAATATTCCTTTATTTATAGCAAAATATCATATTCTCAATTAAATGTATTAAATTATATTGGTATATTTTTTAATTTGCGATCATGATATATATTTTACTAAACACAAATTAATTTTTACTATTTTATATTAATTAATAATAAGAAACAGTAATTTATAATTGAGATAAATATTAATAAAAGTAAAGTATTTTATTCAAATAATTGTGGTCTAATTAGTCCCGATGATTTTATATAAATTCAATTAAACAATAATTTTAGTCATCGACAATAAAATAAATATTATTTAAAATTAATAAAATTAGTTGTAGATTAAATCTGTTTTTTATAAATTATAATTAATTAATTAAAAATAATATTATGGGTCATAAGTAAACTCTTAATTTGAATTTCACCAAGTTTTTACTTATGACAATTTTTACCAATGTCATATGTATAATGATTTTGTTTGAATTAATATTTATTTAAATTATTAATTACAGCTTCAGATATAAATTAATAAATATTGTATAGAAACATATAATTTATTATAATCAAAATTATAAAATGTATCCATGTAATTCATGACAAGCACCGTGGTACATTTAAATAAATAACAATGATTACTATTAAACTTAATATATAAATTAACAAAACTGTACTGGATAATAATTTAGAATGCTGTATATTAATAAAACTTCGAAAAAACATTTAATATTTTATTTTAGATCGTTATGCCACTTATAATTATTTAAATACTCTAATACATTTTTATATTAATAATAGATAAAATTTATCGTTTAGACAAATTGATTATTACTTAAATATTTTTTTAATTTTTAAAATTTTAATCTTATTTTCTAAAATGTTATACATGTCAAATGTGTTTATTATATAGTTTTTATTACTTTAATTTGCCCTACTTATTATATAATTACGTTTAAATTATCAAATAATCTATTAGTTTTTAAATTGTTGAAAATATCTTACAATAAATGTGTTTTTAAACAAATAACTTCAAATAAAAACATAATTATAGACATAACTAAAACAGTCATATAAGGACCAAGTGCAATTTTTAAGCCGTCTACATTTAATGTATAACGAATGGCATTATATGTAGTCTCGCTTTCTAATATATCATGATCATATTTCATTTTCAAACGAAGCATATTTATAAATAATGAATTCACCCATGTATCCAATAAGCCAGTTTCCGTTGCTGATTTCATCCTGTTAAAATAATAAGTATTTAAATTTAATTGTTTTTAGTAAATATGACAATGCAAATTTAACGTGCAACTTATATTTGACATTTTAACACAGAATAGTGATTTCCGAATTTATATTTAACAAATAATAATAAATCATTGGTTTGTTTAAAAATTTATCAGGTTAATTTTTTAATTGTCGTTTACATGTTGAGTTTAATGATTACTTATATTTAGCATCTGACATAAGATTTTAAATAATGAGTAGCTTACAGTTTTTTAAATTGTATCGAGATTAATGTGTTTGCCTTATGCTTATGCACCATCCACCCTGTACATTGGTGAAAGAAACGTGCCCTGGCCATGTGCACCCTATATCCCAGTCCATTTAAATACCGTTCCATTGATTGGATGGCAACGTTGTTAGTGATAAGGGCTAGCGTACGTTCCTCGTAAATTTCAAATAACATCTTTTTCATTTTTATAATTAGTAATTGTCCAGGATTAAATTCCACGCGATTATTATTGAGAACACTTTTCTCAAAAGGTGTCATCATGTCCTACAATATTATTAATATTGTTAGAAATTTTAATATTTTTCTATATGACATATATATTATATAAGCTAACTTTAAGCATTTTAATTTGTTCTGCCTTCAAAAATATTTTGATTTTTAATTTTGGATTATTTTTCAAATCCTCTAATGTATCAATTACGTCATGTGTGGATTGAATTGTACCCGACGTAATCATTTGACCAAAATGGGTATGAATGACAAATTTACCAAAAATTAACATGACGAATACCATAAGGGCGCTATTCGTTTTGGATTTCTTAATAGGAATCTCTATGTTAAATATTTCAATAAAATTAATTAGCTCAAAAAAGTCAAATATCACAAATAATAACTATTACTTACGTGATAACAAATAGGTATTAAGAGCCAACCACATTTCATCAGGGGAAATATTGTGTAATACTAGTTTTATGTTCCTAGTAATTATGGATATTATACATATTGTTCTACGATTATTAAATGACAATCCGGATAACAATAACAGTGACAATACATTATTTTAACATTGGTCAGTATTGAGATTAATGCTAACTCGCAAATGTTAAAATTTTGTAAATGTTAGTGTTGCCTAGATTGACACTTTAATAATCGTATATATTGTTAAACAATTAACAAACAAATAATTAAATATAAAATATTAAATTACCAATTATTATAAGTAACATGATTTAATAGTATTCCGTTAATGACCAAAACAATCGCACATAAAATATAGCTTGCAACTAGGTAATGCCAAAACTAGACAACAATGTAGAAATTAATAAATTATTTGGAATCATTTTAGTTTTTAAAAACCAATTACCATTGAATCAAAAATCGAGAAAATGGCGCAAAATGAGTTGGACATGGTTTTTGGATAATATCCCGACAAAATGGCCAGGGATGTCATGCGCATGGGTATGAGCTCGGCAAATGACGTCCACTGAGGTAAGTATTGGTAGTCGCACGTTGATATGTCCACTTCCTATTTAAAAGATGTCCATGATATTTATTAAATTAGAAAGTTTAAACTTTTTATAAATATAACAAATATTCAGTTTCTCAAACTAATTACAATGCTTATTTAATTAGTAAACTAGATTTACCACTGTCATAAAACATCTAAGACAACATACATAACGTAATTTTTATATAAAATACTAACTACATACTTTATTATACAGGTATAAGGTTATCGGGTCAATTTCTAAACCCTGCTCGGATGAGATTGGCTTATGATGTAGGTCAATTGGTATTGGTATTGCACTGGAATATAAAATAAATAAAATTTTATAAAACATTAATTTTAAAACAAATCACAATATTTAAAAATACTATACTATTTAAATAGTTATAATTACCCAAATTGTGTATGTTTAATGAGTTCACGGATAATAAAACACGGGTAACCAAATAATCTTGTTTCAAATCCGTTGACTAACTTATATTTAAATTTAAAATTAATTAAAAAAAATATTAATATAATATATATATATTGTATGTAATATATATATATATAATTTTAAACTCATAAACATACCAAAGATGGCCAGTTAACGGTAAAATTACCCTTGGTAACATTTAGGACATTCAATGTCAAAGGTTCATGGCTATTGACATTTATTCTGTACGTACAATTAGGCATACTTTAAATTAGCATAATTAATGTGAATAAAAACTAAATTAAAAAATATTCTTTAATTTAATCAACCATATTTTAAATTTAAATATTTTAATTCAAATGTTTTTTATGAAATAATGTTTAAATTCAAAATAACAAATATATTTTAATCTAGTAATAAATGTGCTATGTTAAAATATAATTATTACGCTTTAATAATTTTATCAATAATAATTTAATTATTTTAAAAGCCATTATAAATATCATTAATTAATTATACTCTAATTGCTTATGATGTAAAATGTTTAAAAATAGTTCAAATTAATGAGTTATTAAATTAATTATAGTTTTACTAATGACTAAAACCTATTTAGTTAGAAATGCTTTAATAAAATTAAATAGTAATTTGAAATATAATACATAAATAGTCAATTAACTAATGAAACCATTTAATTATGTTATGTTAATCAGCATAATAAAAAAGTTTTATAACAAATTAAAATAATAAAGTTAATATGATGTTTTATACATTCAAATAATAAATTTATTTGAATTCAATTATTATGTTATGTAATTAAATTGGGGTAAATAAAATTTGGGTTCTGCTAGAAATCTCGAGATGTTCATCAAGGACATATTTCCGAGCTATTTGCCACTATACCCAAACCGGATGTAATTGTGGTGGATCATTTTGAGCCATAGTTAGTGTGGAGCCGTCTGGTGTACCCATTGGTATGGCTGTGTAGTTATAATGCATTATTTATGGTGGATAATTAAAATGCGCCACTCCCATCATCGGGTAATTTTTACCATGTCTACATCGGAAAACATTTTGAATATAATTTTGAAAAGTATCTAGATGTACACAATACTCATAAATGAATTGTTGAACTTTTTTCATTAATTTATATTTATTTTGTATTTTAATATTATAGCGGTTAAACCTTTTTGAAACTTATGTTTTCAACAAACTTATTTTATTAGAAATTTAATTTATAACCAATTATTATATCAAATTATGTAATGTTAAAAGTATTTATATTAAATAAATGTAAAATAATGATTACGGTAGTGTATGTTTATTGGTTTGTTTTCACAATAATATTTTTGCATTTGATTTAATATTTATATTCAATTAACTTTATGAAACATAACTATATATTTTTATTATCCATTCTGTTAAAATATCCGTATAATTCTCATAATTATGTTAAAACAATTTTTAACTTATTCATTGATATGATTCTTTAAAACTATTAAATAAATATTAATTAATAAATTATCTGAGCAGTTACTCTGAGTTATATGCTTAAAGTATATAAAATACATTAATATACCAGGACATTTAACAATTAAAACGATAGTCTATTAAGTATTTGACACATAATGTTGAGTTACCAGAGAATACATTTGTCTTTGGACTCAGGATTCATATTAGTCTTTGGCTTACAATTGAATGCTTTGGCGAATGACTCGGAGTTGGAAACAGAGCCCCAAACCCGGTATTTGCCGGGACTGTGGGGGTCGGTCTCGATCTGGTCTCTTAAAGCCTCATCCCTAATATTAGTGCACCACACCTATGGGGAACGGTATGCAAATTAAATCCAACATTTTTGGCTATAAATACAATGGTGTCTCACGTTTGCAAACGATAGGAAGAATAGCTGTTCACTCGTGAAGTTCTTCATACTTCCCGGCAATAACTGCTTACTTCCGCTATAGTTCTCCAATGCCTTATCGGACAGGTATGTCACGGGAATCAACAGGATTAATATTATTTTGCAAGATTATATATATGTGTGATTACTTTAAATGCTTGTCTTAAGCCTCCATTATCTGCGATATTCTCGCCAATAGTTGTCTTTCCATTGATCTTAAAAATATTAAAATTAATACATATTTGGAAATAATGCATAATAATAGCTAACATTCATTCCCACGTTGGAGTCGTTATAACTGCTGTATTGGTCGATAAAACATTGGACTCTTTCATTGAATTTCTGTTGAGTGACTTCGTCCCACCAATTGTATAGATTGCCAAGCTTATCATATTGAGCACCTGTATGTATATTATATGATATAAGAATTATAATTTAGCCTACTATTTTAAATATATTATTTAGTAGATTTAAAATAGTAAGTTAAATTTTAAATCTACTAAATAATATATTTAAAATATATTGTATGAAATAAAAAATACCTGAATCGTCAAATGAATGGGTAATCTCGTGACCGATAACCTAAACAATTATTTTATTCATATATAGCATTTTATGTTGACTTTATTATGACATGACATACCATTCCGATTCCTCCTAAATTTAATGCCCTGTAATAAAAATATATTTATTATAATTTATGAAGAGAGAGAGAATGACCATGCTCACATCGGTAGTTTGTACGTATAGAATGGGGACTGAAGTATTCCCGCCGGGAATGCTATCAATTGAAGTCATAATTTAATTAATTATTTAATTTCTATTTCACTCATCAATTACTGATGCGATTGATGTTAGGGCTGAAGAAAGCGTTGACAATCGCCGGACCCGTCGACCATCTGTTTAATTAAGTACTCATTATTTTAGTTACTTTTTAATACACAATTTGATTTATACTCAAGTGTTGATCTGTCCTTGTTGTCTTTTTTCAACATAGTTAGCGACTTTTTAGTGGACCACAAGTTGTTGTCTTTAATGGTTGTAAGAAACGAATTGTCAAAGTTCAGGGTTAACTGTTTAACAAATAGCATGCTCATTTAATATGTAACTACAACAGTATTCTATAGTTAAAATGAATGATGGTTAAATTAATATTTACCCCGCTATAATAGTCAGTCAATTCGGAATCTATTTTAATAAAATCCGGATAAGCGATGGCTCTCAACATTTCTTTCAACTGAAATCCAATGAAATACATTATATGAGAAACAATATTCTGAAACGTTCAACGTAACTGTTCAAGCAAATTATAAACTGAGTATTTTACGTTATATTAAGTTATATAGCAATGAATTTGGATATTTTATAGTATTATGTAATATACTTCAATTTACAGTTTGCTTGCACAACCACATAGAACGGTTCAAAAATTTGCTTCTCATATGTTTTTTATTTAATAAATTATTTTTATGAATTATTTCAAAAATTATAATTAATTTACATAAGAATTTGAAATTTCTGTACCTTTTCTCTGGCCTTATCTTTCGTCTCCTTTTCCATCCACTTGTTGTCATCGAGTAATTCAGTGAAGGCTTTGTTGAGCTCATCGATCAGTACATCCATATCCTGTTTGGCCTCTTCGGGGAAGTTGTTGTCCACGTAAACCCTTCCGACAGCGAATGGGAGCCTATTGTTGACCAGATCTACACATTCCTCCCAAAGAGCCTTCGGCTCCTCCACTCCTGTCACCGCTTTGTTGAACTCAAACTCTATGTCCCGGAAAGCCTTTGACGTGTGGGTGCCTAATGAGCGCACAGTTCGCCACCTCAGGTAATTCTGTATTATTCTACAAAAAAAATTCAAGAATTGATTATATAATTAATTGTAGAATAAATTATATGTAAAATAAGTGGCATGATTAGCTTTGAAACATTCACCAGGGTTAGTAATGCATTGACAATACTGTAAATTCCAATACCGTATATTGTCAATGCATTACTAACCAGGTAAATGTTTCAAAGCTAATCTTGCAACTTATTATACATATTTAATTAAAACTTAAGAATCATAAATACTTGACATCTCTGGCGTTGGTTCTGGTCAATAAATCAGCCAATTGTCTAAAATAATCTCGGTCATAAACTATAAGGCCTGTGCTCCCATCAATAGTCTCATAACCCGCAAAGACATCCTGCTCAATTTGCAAAAGTGGTATACTATATGTGGTCACAAATGTTTGCAAATCTATTTTATCGCCGTATAGTTCGGTGCGGTTTCGACGGGCGGACGCTTCGGCCGTGAATTTAGCCATTTCTGCCTCAAAGTCGACGATATTATTAATGTCCGCATCAATAGTCGCCTCATTAATTGTGCCCAACAATTGGGCCGACTTTTTGATGAATACTTTATACGCCTGGATAATAGGCTTATTTTTGTCGGTGTCGGGGTTAACCAGTTGTGCCCGACCCACACCCAATGACGGTGCGTCTACCTGTCCATTCAATTCAATGATGTACTGAATTAAGCAAATATACTAGCATAATATCTGTTATTAGAAATCAAATTTAAACTTATAGAATACCGAAAATTTGGTACTTTTTGTAAGATTTTAAACATATATTTGTATACAATAAATCTTACGAAAAGTACCAGGTTTCAGTATTTCATATATCTACCTTTGATTTCTACTAATAGAATATGCTAGTTTGAAAAAGTCATACATAAATTGAGTAAATGGCGGTGTTTTTGGCGTCCAAATAGACATAATTGGATAAAATAAAACTGAATCCATGCTCTCTATTGAGCCTGGCCACTTCTTGCCACCATAAAAAGTTAGGAATCGCTGGATTGTTGTCAATCAGCGGCCAATCATTTACTAATGCTTTCAATTCATCTAAATCTCGTTTATCTAATTTAAAATTTTTAAAATATTATTTTTAATTTACAATTAATAATTAATAAATTAATTTATATACTTTATTTATACTGTTCTGTTATAAAGAATTTAAAATTAAATGATTGACTTAGCTTATACAAATGAAAAAGTACTTATGTTTTTGGTATTGTTATGCCTTTACCTAAATCCGTGCATTGCTTATAGTATTTCGTGGCGTCCGATATAATTGTCGGATATATATCACCATATTCTGCATCGAGAAGTACTATAATAATAATAATATATTAATTAATTATATATAAAACACTTAATTACACTTATAATCCTAATTACCTCTAAGATTATCTACGAGTCTCTTTCTGGTGACATCAAACTGAGACCATCGGGACCTGTCGGGTGAGATAATATTGTCACGGATCCAACCGCCACAGGCGTACTCATAAAAGTCTTCACACGGATCGGCAGATAAGTTGAGAGAACTCTGGAGATTGGAGGCTATCATAGAAAGTGAGTCCAGATATAAATAATATAAAATTTATATATTATATATGATCGTCTACATGCATAAAAGGGTTATTTATTTTTCAATGCAAACTGTATACATAACATAACCATTGCATATATAATATCTAATATTGTTTATTACTTTGAGAAATGCAATGATTATGCTATGTGTACAGTTTGCATTAAAAAATAGATAACCCTTTTAAGCACCAGTGGATCATATAATATATATTATGAGAATATAAACTCATATTTATGGACTACCGAACATTTAGTATTTGTTGTAAGATTAATTGTATACAAATTTATGTTAAAAATCTTACAAAAAGTACCAAATGTTCGGTAACTCATAAGTATGTGTTCATATTTTCATTACAGATATATTTATGATATCATTATTACCCGCTATTAAACATTGGGCTGATTCGCAGACATCCGGTTCGTCGTCTGACTCTACAATAAAATAAGTTTTTTTATGTAAATATTTTGTGTCAAATATGATCATAAATTTACGGTTGTATTTGACGGCTAATACAATGGTTGCCACCAATAGTCCGATGGATATCAACACGAAGACAATGACGGAAACAATCAATTTCTTCTCTAAACCACTCTTTCCTTTCCAAAAACCCATTCCCTTCTCCTCTGAACTAATTATTTGAATTAATTTCATAATTATTATACATTTGTTGCCAAAATTTGGTTAATTTAGTTGTACCTCATTATGTGTGATAATATGAATTATTCAAGATAGTTATTGATATTATTATAATACTTATTATTTTTAATAATAAACGCGCAGTGAAAATATAATTGATAAATATTTTTAAAAACATATAAATGTCTATAAATAAATTATACATTTTTATATACATTTATATAAATATACATTTTAATATGTATGCAACTTATTTTAAATATAGATTAATAGATTGCATACAGGTATACAAAAAAGTGTTATATTAAAATATTTAAAATATATAAATTTGTTTATATTATTTTAAGATTACATTAAGTATCATATCACTGATCTTGATTATTAAATCTACTGAATAAAATTAATTTTATAAATAAATATTATTCACTAATTACTTAAAATAAAGTATTCATACAATATACATGATTGATATTAGTGTAGATTTATCGATAAATGATATAACTTACAAATATACATTAT
>CAJPVJ010003341.1:0-11175 GCA_905397405.1 Oppiella nova
ATTGAATTAAGATTAAAATCATATTATATTATAAAATGAGTGCTGAATTGGATGTTAATAATAAACACAAAAACAATATTCCGGATGAAACGGATCGCACGATATGAAGGGATCAAAGACTGTAACGATTCCTACGGCTAATCACGAGTCGTCTACAGTGAGAGGATCGGGTGTTGCGATTTGAAGTGATAGTCAGGGAAGTAAATGGTGTGACATAAAGACCCTGTTAAACCACTGGGCAGTAGTGACATATTTTGGAGTACTATAATGACTGGGAGGTAAGTTAATATTTTTGATAAGCGGTGAATATTACGAATCATAATTTATGAAAATGAATTCTGTGTACAGTTTGAACGGTATTTGAGTGGACGTATCACCGCTTGGTTTCAAACCACAGTCCCCTTAAAGGGGGAACGGATTATTAAATTATATGAAATTTTAATGATTATAGTGAGCCATGTTAAATATTTTTTATTTAATGCATATTAATGTTTGAATAATGAACTTGATATACACCCATGTTCAAGCAAAACTGGTGTCGGTTTTTGGCTTATATCACTTGAACGCGAAATTGGATTACAGATCTGACTTCAGATTCAGAAACTAGAATAAATGTACGATCTTTAGGTATATAAGATCATATTTTTATGTTACCTGGTCACAAAGATATTCAATGTTGAATATTGACAAGAATATTTTGATAATTCTCATAGAAAATACATGGGGGTTTGGTGCCATTTTCAGTATTTCGGTTTTCCTTTGAAAATATGAAAAATAGCTGTAGCCTGGCCAATTCTTATGCGATTTTCGAATTTCAAAAACCATTTTGCATAAAATTAAAATGCGTTTGATGCATGCTAATTAGTTTTTAAATTTTCTCAAATTATTAGTTTTAACTTTTTAACCGTATGTCCTAGAACAAATCTGTAAACTGCAATAGAAAGAGCACAAAAATCTAGTCTAGATTCATTTGAAAATTAAATTTTAAATATTGTCTTTTAATTTCTGTTTGTCTATAAATCACATTTCTCTAAGCAAATAGTTTGAAAAGTTTATAAATTGTTAAAATATTACCTAAAGTTAATTTGGTAAATTTTTCCTGTAATTAATCTAGACTATATTTTCGAGCACTTTCTATTGCAGTTTACAAATTTGTTCTAGGACGCACGGTTAAAAAGTTATTAATAATAATTTGAGAAAATTTAAAAACTAATTAGCACGCATGAACCGCATTTTAATATTATGCAAAATGGTTTTTGAAATTCAAAAATCGCATAAGAAATGGCCAGGCTACAGCTATTTTACATATTTTCAAAGGAAAACCGAAATACTGAAAATGACACCAAACCCCCATGTATTTTCTATGAGAATTATCAAAATATTCTTGTCAATATTCAGCGTTGAATATCTTTGTGACCAGGTAACATAAAAATATAATCTTATATACTAAAAGATCGTACATTTATTCTAGTTTCTGAATCTGAAGTCAGATCTGTAATCCAATTTTGCGTTCAAGTGATATAAGCCAAAAACCGACACCAGTTTTGCTTGAACATGGGTGTATATATATAGTTGGCTATAATTGGCAATTATAAGGTGGGGTCCGTATCACAATATGTACCGCATTTTCAATCAACTTGTCCACTTCATATTCCTTTTGTGTGATGTATTGGTGAACAATTTGTAATAATTGGTTTCTTGTATTCTTTGGGTCGTACTCTGTTTCTAATATTAAGGGAGTATTCAATCACTTTACGTCTCAATAAAGTGTTTGGAGGTCTGTAAAGTAGAGTTCAGATTTTTAAAATACCTGTCACCATCATCCACTCCCGAGTACCAGATATTGATGCACTATCCCACACTATCACTGATTTGGTCTTTAAATTTGGTAATAATTGCGTAGACAATCACCTTTCTAAAATATCACCTTTAAAAATTTCAGTTGTCATCAATAGTGTTCCCGGAATAAAGGCTCCGACACCACCAGCATATAGTATAACGTATGTATTGTAACGAATCCAGAGCTTGAATCTGTGGATTGAAATGCTTATCGGGTGTCCGCACTAAACTAAATTGTATGTTGATAAATTTAAGTTTATGATTGTCCATTAGTTGTTGAAAGTGCACGAGTAGATATGTTGCGAGGGAGGTATACACTTACATGAATGCACCCATATACGAGCAAACATGTGATTACTCTCTCCATACCTGAGGGCACATGAAAATATGTTTGTCCAGCACTTATCACTTTATAACCCTACCCTCAGGTATGGTAACAGTAATCACATGTTTGCGCGTATATGTTTGCATTATGTAATAAGACGTTATAAAGTTATACTGTTTTATGATAATTATATATTCAAAGTTATCTATTTTATAATTTTATAATAGCATATTACAGCTTCTATCTTTAGTCGGGATAACTTGAATTGCTTTTGAACGTATTATTTAATGTTTAATCGGTTTTCCCCAAAATGTAGCTGGATAATGTCGAAATCTAGTGGTATATCATTTGTTGTATAAATCCACCAGGATAACTAAATAATTTAATTTCAAAGTTATTCCACATTTTGCCATTGGAAATACATGGAGTATTTCTTGAATTTTTCCTAATTTACTCAAATATAAGACTTTATATTAATATGTGTACATTCATTTAAACAAAAATGTTTCCAACTTGTTTACCGTGTGTCCTAAAATAAATCTGAAATTTGCATTTGAAAGGGCACAAAAAAACTATTCAAGATCAGTTATTAACATAAATAATAATTAAGCAATTTGAAAAATTAATTTTATTAACTTTAGTTTAAGCATGTTTTTGAATTTTATTTTTATTATTATCTTAATATAATTAGTATATAGTGAAATACAAATGAATGTTATTAAATGATCTTGACTAATTTGATTGTGTTGTTGCAATATACTTTTCAGATTTATTCTAGGACACATGGTTAAAAGGTAAGAAACACATTTTTGTTAAAATCTTTATATAACCCAGATTTGAGTAAATTATGAAAACTTTAAGAGTTACATGTTTTTCCAATGATAAAATGTGTGAATATTTTTAAAATTTAACAACTTAATTATTCTGGTGTAATTATACAACAAATGTCATACCACTAGATTTCAACATTATCCAGCTACATTTTGGTGAAAACAGAATAAATATTGGATTATCCGGTTATACCTATTCAAGTTATCCCGACTAAAGTAAATATATTTTATGCTAACACAAGAAGTATAAAAAGTAAAATTAATGACTGAAATGCTATAATTTTATAAAATAATGTCGATATGTATTTTGAATGAAACCTGGTTAAATGAAACAATACCAGATAAATGTATTTTAGATAATTTCAATTTATTCCGAAATGATAGGTTAATCAGTAGGTTAAGGTATGTTAATAGCAATTAAAAGTATTTATATGTACAATGAAAACGTTTTCGACAAATGTTATGACTCATAACTTATGACCACATGTATGTTGAGGTTTATATCAAAAATTTTAAGATAATATTTGCAACACTTTATAGATCACTTCATATGATAATTAATTATAAAGATTATTTTAACATTAATTTAAACAAAATTGACTATATTTTTTATGATGGTATATGTTTTATGGGAGGTTTTATATGTTTTTATGTTGTAATAAAGGTATAGTCAAGGTTTTATTTATCTTAATTATATCTATTGATATTATTACCTTACCTTTTAAAGTCCGAAAAATTTAGTTTTTCACGTCATAACCCTATAAGTTAAGCAATAAATTGGTTATAAAGTTGTATTGTTTTATGATTATTATTATTTTAATTTATAAATTTCATAAATTTATAATAGCAAATAAAACTATATATATAATATTCACTGTCCATCAAAAATATTGCATTCTCAATCAAACAGTTTATAAATTAAAATAAATGAAATGAAGGAAGTATATTTTTCAGCGCTATTACTTATTTCCATTTGTGAGATATATGGTAAGTGTTTACGCCTGCGATGTGCATGCATTGTAATCCGGGACACATTAGTCGTGACAATACTGTGAACATTATAACAATAGTGAGTATTGCGATTAATGTTAAATATTATAAGTTTTGTCACCCATAGTGGCCTGAATTTGCCCTAGTGCACATTTTAGGTTTACGCAATGTAGCAAGCATGTTTTAATTCAATTAACGTGAATTTAGAGGTGAATTCCCACTCAACACCACTCCATGCTTGTGGTGATAGCGGTTGGGTTGCCTACGAAGACGTGATATGCTTTAAACTTATCGAGGAATTTAAAAATCGCGACGAAGCCGAACACAAATGTAATGAACTAAAGGTGCATGGTGATTGCTCCAGAACAACATTAGCTAGCATAAAGTCACTTAGCGAGCAAGAATTTCTGATCAATCATTTCAGTAACGCCTTTGCAAAGGGCGAGAGTGTTTGGATTGGGGCTAAAAGGGTGTCCGAAACCTGTAGTCAATTTGTATGGAATGATGGCTCACCCGTTGATTTTGTTAACTGGGATACCGAATGCCCGGCTGAAGTGTCTGAGGGCAAGGATTGTGTACACATGCAGTCAATGTACTCAAGGCAATCGCCTAGTATTTCTAAATACCAAACCAAACCATTTCACCGAAACGGTATGTGGAGAGATGTCAAATGTAGCAAGCGAAACTACTTTCTATGCGAAAGGTTGCAAACATGGTCATGCTCGCAAACACAAACGACAATTTTACATATGAGAAACGAACTGATAAATGTCATAGATCAGCTAAACGTCACCCAGAATGAATTTAAAGTAACCCAAAATGAACTAAAACTTACCCGAGATGAATTAAAATTAACCAAAAATGAACTAGTCGAAACCAAATCCAAACTTGACGATACTCGCAATCAAATAGGACCAATGATAAATAGCCGGTTATTTACTGTCGAAGGAGCTTTCTCAACAACATTTGAGGTGGGTGGTAGTATACATTATTACTACCCGGTCGCTTTCGAGTTACTTAGCAAATATGATTATGCACGGACGCCACTAATGTATGATATTTACCGATCCCACTATGAGAAAGCACCGGAATCGTTAACATTAACAATGTTGACATTAAAATTAATGTCTACCGATGGAGGCTGGGATTCCGGTGACAATGCGTTAAAAGTATTGTTTCATCAATGGTTTTACAATAAAGGAGTCGCAAAAGTTCAGTTATTTTGGAACCAGGAAGCCCGTTTGTTTGTTTGGTTACGCGGTGGGGGTGTTCTCTATCACATCCGGTCTCCAAGTGATTTAAACGGGAAGATCACAATTTACCTTGATGATAATACGGTTGTGGCGCCTCCCGTAGTCGGTGCGGATGGTACCACATATCCAGCGGTTATTGTCAATCCGATTCTGGTTGGCAGCGAAGATCCCAATCTTGTCAAAACAGGGGCCTATGAAGGGTGGGCGTTTTGATTATGGTGCAAATTGAGATTGATCATTTACACCACACTTATGTATACCTATGAAACTTATTATTATTATTATTAAACATAAATTATTCTATATAAAATTATAGTGAATGTTAGTGCGAGAATATTCTGTAGTTAAATTATTAGTTATCATGGGAGAGCTTATTTTACTAAATCAAGAACGATATAATAAATTAATAAATTAAAACTACAAACTAGCACGATAATAATTGAATATTGAAAAATATTTAAATTTGAATACAGTGTACATTAGACAAACATGTCAGATACTGTAATAAATAAATAATTATTTATTGTTTTTTGCTTATTATTATTATTTATAAATTACAATGTATCATCATATAAAAAATAATTAATACATATACAGTAAAATACGTATAAATTATTTAAAAGTATTACTTATTGAGTGGTGTATACAATAATTAATTGAAAAAATATTATACTGACACAATTTGTACAATAGCTGCTCTATTGTATTATTTTATAATAAAATGTAGAGTATTAAAAAATACAGTGTAATAAAATTTACTTAAAATTTTTATTAATTAAAATATAAATGATGCATTTGACAATTTAAACCTATATTAAAATTACAAATAAGTTACACTAATTTGTTATACAAAAACTGATATATTGTGTCCCAATTCACGTCCACATTATCCCCCAACTGAATACCTATTTCACACATAATACCCATCCATTTGATGCTAAATAGAGTATAATTGTGACCTAAACCCAAACACCCCTTACTATAGTATTATCGCCCAAACCATGCCATCGTTTGTCACAAATAATACATTTTAAGATTTTATAGGTTTGCCATAATATTCGGGATGTCCCTTTTAGACACCTGTCCATCATATGTATGTCTAACCCCAGCCATAGACACTGTTGAGTCGATTGAATATATGAGTAGACATACGATAGATATTACGACCGAAACCCAGACCACAGACACCGCTATTACGGCATAAACTGTGCCGCAAATCATAGTTTTATCATTAAATTACTTGAAATCATTGATTGTTTATTATTCAACTAAAACCATAAATAAATTTGTTATAAATTATTTAAAATAATTATTTATAGGACAACAATATTTAACTCGCTCACTATTACCAATCAAATCAATATTTATTAAATTAATACAGAAGGCACCAGGGTACCAGAATGTGCTTTGATAACAAATCAAGCTTAAATTAGATAAAATATCTGAATGCATTTTTTAAATGTAATACTAAGTGAGTTCATTTAAATACTGTAAATTAAAATATATTAAGATTTAGGACATTACTCAATTTATTTGTTCAGTATCCAGCACTTATCACTTTTAAGCACTGCCCTCAAGTATGTGGAGAATAATCCCATGTTTTCGTATATACAGTATGTTTGCATTCATGTAAGTGTATACCTTTCTAGCAACATATCTATTCATGCACATTCAACAACTAATGGACTTTAGATAAGCTCAAGTACCTCTAGATGTAAATTGTATAACTGATATAATTATAAAACTGATTACAAGGATGTTTTTAATAAAAGAATTTTTAAATATTTGTCACAATTTACTTAATTATTAATTGCAACACTTTATAGATCACCTCATGTGATAATTAATTATATAGACTATTTTAATATTACTTTAAGCAAAATTGATTATAATTTTTATGATGGTATATGTTTTACGTTGTAATAAAGGTATAGCCAAGGTTTTTGTTATCCTAATTATATCTCCTTTTATTATTACCTTACCTTTTATGGTCCGAAAAATTTAATTTCTCCCGTCATAGCCCTATAAGTTGGGCAATAAATGGGTTATAAATTTATATTGTTTTATGATCATTATATATTTAAATTTATCTATTTCATAATTTTATAATAGCAAATAAAACTATATATACTGTATAATATAATAGAACTATTGATTTTAAAATGTATTACGGTATATATTTCAGATATTATTGTTTACTGCCAATAAAAATGTTTTTAATAGTATATTTAAATTGGTATTGTCTGATAAATATTTTTGTCTGTTTGTCTGAGAGAGAGAGAGAGAGAGAGAGAGAGAGAGAGAAATTATGCAATAACATCATTAATATTACTGTATATGCAAAACAGGGGTCTATACTAATTAGAAATTCAGATTAGATGTATATTTAATAAATTAAATAGGGTTATACATTAAACTTTTACAATGCATTACAATATACATGTAAATACGTATATGGTATTATATACAATTAAAATCAATATTTAAAATAGAAAATACATTAATTGTTTAGCTGCAAAACAATAACTAAATATTTTTTGTTATTTTATAACTTTGTTTTAAAACATTTAGTTATAACACATATAATACTTCGGGATAACTATAATAAACATTAAATTATATTACAATTTACTAATACAATTGTAAAATTATCGGAGTAATCTACTATTTATTACTACATTTTTAAAAACGCTTTCACATTATTATTGAGTATGAATTATCGTGATTTGATTAAATCATATGGAAATGTTTACGGATACATATCATCACATACTTATGGATTTTGGCATAAATATGTATTAAATGTTAACATGACTTATATTGACTGCAATTATGGGCCCACTTATCAACAAATGCCAAAACCACACAATACTTTCATTTTGAAAACAACTGATAATTCGGTAAAATACTTGTTTTTCTATAATATACAATATATTAGTTAACAAATACTAGTATATTAGTACTGTTCAGTACAATATTCATATAATTTCTAATTGAATAGAAAGAATACTTTGAATTGGACGACAATGTGGGAGAAGCCTACTTTTCATCATTAATAGCACCGATATTGCTAGAAATAGCAAGACATGTAAACTATAGGTATTAACTTGCCAAAATATAAAATCCAATCTAAAAAGAGATTACTCTTAATACAGTGTAAATCTATATGTATTTACGTGTCCAGAGAGTAGAGATAATGAAACACTGGATAACCAATTGGTTAGACAGGGATTAGTGACTGCTTTAGACAACACACCAATGAATTATGTTTGGGAAAGGGATATCAAACACTTTAATTGTACAAAACCTCTATACATGTCATATCTCATGAATTACATCAGTGTTAACATTAATAAGCCTTTGCCACCGATTTTGGACATTTGGAAAGCATTGGACAGTAATGTATGGAAACTAATATTAATTTCAACAGTAATTATGATAATTACCGACAAATTGGTTAATAAAAGAGTTTATAAAAACAAGTCATTTATGCGACACATCTCTGTATTTTTAAAACCATTTCTGGGAATATCAGAAGATTTCAAATTTCATAACTTGTTATACATCTTATGGATCGCCTGTATCTCCCCATTAGTGGCCATTATTCGTAACGATTTGTTCGCAAATATGATGGACAGGGATGTCATGAACGCCGACACCATAGACGATATACTAGACAATAGACTGGACGTCTATACGGATCCATACTATTACGACAATTGGAAATTACCGGAATTTTACAAAGACTTTGACCTGGATTTCAGACAAAAATTTACCAATTTTATTGAAAAAACAAAACTATTAAACATCATGGTCAATCATATTTACACATTGATAGACAGCCCAATTGGAAATTACCGGAATTTTACAAAGACTTTGACCTGGATTTCAGACAAAAATTTACCAATTTTATTGAAAAAACAAAACTATTAAACATCATGGTCAATCATATTTACACATTGATAGACAGCCCGCAAAAACTAACTAGATACTTTGATAATAAAGTGCTAGTATTTGACGAGTTAGCCACATATATAATGACTACATTTATGTTACGGTTTATGCCCATACACGTGGGCCAACCCTATCTACCAGTCCTTACGACACCCCTTTGTTATGGACCGGAGTTCCCCTTTACAAATATAACTGAAATTATGTGAGACATTAAATAATTATAAAATAAATGTTAAATTAATTTCTTTTAACCCATAGATCTGAACGCCTATTCGAGTCATCGCTTATCCAATACTGGAATCAAATGATTGGCAAATATTTTATTGTAATTAATATTAATATATTAGAAAATAGTGGGCTTTTGAATGATAACCATATACCTGATTATTTTGCCCATACAAATACATACATCACTTATTTCGAGATGTTATCAATATATAAATTGCAGTCACTATTCATATTTATATTATATTGCTTGATATTTTGCGTAATTATTTTCATTGCAGAAATTTGCTTAAATAAAATCACCGATATACTATTTAATTATTTAATCGACATAGTTACTATGTAATATTTTAAAAATAAATAAATTAAGTGAAGTCAATATTATTATAAATAGACAACAATATTTAGTTAATGATTGTGGTGCGAACATATTTTTTGTGACATTTTACTTTTGACCCAGGTGAGATATTACAGTATATATACAGTATATTATGGCTCATAATTTATGAGCACATACAAACTTATATTACTGTAAAAACTTTTACGACAAGTTCGCAGCGCATGTCGTTTGGATGTTGAATGGAAAGGGATGTCTGGAGAATGTGCTGCCAATCCGTACCAATAAACACCGCATACTTACCAACACTTCATCGCCGATCCAAACAACAAAAAGTGTGAAACATGTGAACCACTGTTCACTCAATACTTCTCATATTTTTATTGCAAATATTTGTCGGTTTTATAACAACACATACAAGGAGTGGTGTGTTGTTTGCTGTTCACTGAAGTCTGACTTGAAATTGCATTTTATAACATTGACACAAATATTTCAAAATTATTTTTTGTTAAACTTTTAAAAAATAAAAATATGTTTAAAGTATCCATGTTCAAATTCTGGTGTTTATATACAATTATATTCATTGAAAATTCTGTTTATCCAGTAAAGTATGTATCATATTATAATTTAATATTTTAATTTAAAAAACTTTATTATTATGTATACAAATATTTATTACACAATATGTATTTTTAAAAACTATACAGTATAAATAATATAATGTTGTTAATATTTATACATTAGATTATTTATAGAGAAAATGCATGAAAACTAAAAATGATCAAAAATTTCAAATATTTTACTGATTTATAATTAATATTGCGATTACATGCAAAGCAATACAAATGGTACACTAGTTTACTATTTATGACAAGAAATATGATTAATATCTCTCAGAAGATGTTTAAAATATTTATTCTCAAAAACACATCAAATAATAATGTGTTTATAGATTATTTGTTTTAAACAATTTGCTGATAACGAAAAATCTACACATTTTTCTAAAACATAATAAATTCTCGTTTCTTGAATTAAATTACAATTTTTATAAAGTTTAAGATTACCAAGCAAATTATATATTTTATAAATTAATTATTAGCGCGCACTCGGGTCGGGATCTAAATCAGTTGGACAGCCTGTTGAAAGGCTATGATAGACGTGCCCTTCCGACCAGTCATTTAGGTTAACCTATACTTGAGATCATATTTATATACTTAAAAGTAGTTTAATTTTATGTGTAATGTATGGGGACAGGTGTGCCAACTGTGGTCACGTGCGACCTATACATCCGGTCGATCGGCTCCATAAACCCGGAGTCCATGGACTATGAGGTGGACCTGTATTTGCGGCAGAGATGGTACGACCAGAGGCTGATGACTGGGAACGGGTCGCGGGCTCTGGACCTAAACGACCCAAAGTTAG
>CAJPVJ010003342.1:0-11170 GCA_905397405.1 Oppiella nova
TCGAAGCCATTCCCACGTCCTATGACTTCAAGTACTCGACGGGCAGTGAAGGACCGGCTCAGCTGTTCCGTGAGGAGCACCGGGACCACGACGGCACTGTCCGCGGAAAGTATGGCTATGTTGACCCCAACGGCAAACTCAGGTATTATTTCAAAAATATACTTATTTTAACATGCACCTTTATTAATTGTGAAACTTACATTATCATTTGCAAAATTCTATTACTAGTAAGTTAGTAGTTATGATTTCAAATAATTTTAAGGGTTTTTATAAGTTATAATTTATAAAGTAGTTTGAATAAAATTCTTGTTTTATTAGTTTTGAAAACTTAATTACTATGAATAACTTATTTACATTATCTTTCAATATAACATGTAATACGAGAACAAAAGTCATAAAAAATTATATTTACTTTTTAATTATAAATAAATTAAATTACATTTTAGTGATAATGAAATTAATAACAGCTGGGTAAATTGATATATTTAATTTCTTAACCTTAACATTGATCTTACATTTATAAATGCAATTTCTATCATATTATTGATACCATACTATCAGTGAACTAATAAACATAAATCCTATGTCAGAGTCGTTGAATACACTGCCGGTGCGAATGGGTATCAGGTTTCGGGTGATATCGGACCCGACTCTGAGGTACAAAACGAAGCACAACAGCAATACAGAAGCGACCCATCCGTGAGGGCACAGACAGACGCCTGGAGTCGCTCCCGAACTGACACTTCGGGCGCAAACTATAACCGGAATCCATCGGCCGGGGGCTGGAGTTCGGTGGACCCCCTCTGGAATGTGGGCGCACTTCCACAACAACCACAGGCGGCACCCATACAGTCAGTCCCTCAACAGCCAACCCAATCCCAACCTCTGCCACGACCTGTCCCACAGGCACCGGCGGACAGGGATAGGGCGTGGGATGACAACAAACAACAGGTTTGGGATAAAAACAATGGCAACAATTGGCCGAACAGTGATCGGGGGGTCAGTGGCGGGGGTTCTGTGGACTGGAATACCTGGAACTCAGACCAACAGACGTGGACTAAACCCCAGAAGTCTAATACAGGTGCTCAGGGCTGGACATCGCGGATACAACACGATTGGCAACAAAGTCAGTCACCAAACAGACCGACAAAGCAATGGACACAACGGCGGCAGATAGAGTCACCACCGGATCAGTCATGGAGTCCGCCATCGGAGGGGCCGACAGCCGGCCAGTGGTCTCAACCGCCACAACACCCGACGACCGGACAGTTCACGCAATTCAGGGATAATCCCATTTCAGACCAGAGGTCGCAAACGAGTCCACAAATCCCACCCCCAGCTCAGTGGCCACAGACAACCGCTGACGATATATCGCGACTACAGGGGCCGACACCCGGTGCTCAACAGGACGTGAATAGTTTGCGAGAGAAATGGACGGGTATTTCCAGCGCCGGTCAGTGGCCGAGTCAACCAAATTGGGAACAAACGCCACAACAAATAGCGCCGACCTCTGGTCAATGGTCACCACCACCTCAGACGCAAACTTCAGGCGCTCAGTCCATACCAGCGCCGCCTCCCATATCTATTGCCGATCAGTGGAGACAACGATCGCAACAAAAGTCACCACAAAATCAATTCATACAAACTGGAGGCCAATCGCCAGACACTGGCAGCCAATACAACCCATTCCCAGCCCAGGGATCCCCACAATGGCCTCAATCGCCCGCACGAGTCGCTCGCATCGGAGACTTAGCGCCGCCTAATCAGCCCAACCAACCGTCACAACCATCATTGCAATCACAATCGGCTATATCGGGAGGTCAGCCACCGATACCACCGTTTCCTAATCAGGCACCGCCTAATTGGGCGCAACCAATAGGGCAGTCAAACCCGTCTCAGTTTGCGAGTACAGGCGCTCAAAACAATTGGTCCCAACAAACAGCCACTCAATCGGCAAATACAGGATTTCAAGCTAATACCGGTCCCCAGAGACAGACCTCACAAATCAATGACATGTTCAGCGGTTCCCCTTATGTTCACTTCCGGATCGACCACACCGTCGACCCAAACCAACCGCCCCTTCGATACCAGTATTCCTATTAAACAATTAAATGATAACTATCTTTGAATTCCTATAAAACTAAGTTTGAATGCATTTATTTTGATAATCAATGATTTTTATATTAATAATTTTAAAGTATGTTTAAATAAATCTCTCACATTTGATTTGACTGATCAGCATATCTGTACTATCCATATGTTAATCATTTAATTTTATTACATAAATAATGATAAAATATTTTATTTTAAAATAAAACAAGTATATGTTCAAGATATTATTTAAGGTATAATTAAATCATTTATATCAATACAACTTCAATTAATTTTATAGAACGGAAAAATTTACTAAATAAACAAAACTACTACTGTATACAAGTTGATCTACCTGGACACCCTTGTATGAAATAAATTTGTACAAAGTTTAACATATTTATTGTACAATATAACTAATAGTTTGTAAATTTATATGAAAGTTAAATAGGTTCCGCAAAGTCTAGTAAATATGTTATTTGCCACAGAATTGGCGCTAAAATTCAAAAAAATTTAAGAATTATATTTAAATGATTACAATTTAAATCAAATCAAATGTTTATTATAATAATACTCGTTGATTAAATTCAATTTCACATAAATAAATATACATAAATCATTTGACATCATAATCATAAATAAAATGAGACAGTCCTCAATCCAAGTCCACAATCTTAGAATAAATAAAAAATATGTTTACAAACCAGGTATAATTGGGGATATAAAACGGTGAATAGAGGATTTTGATTGCATTATCAGTTACGGAGTATTTATTTTTTAAATTTATTTTATCCGCTAATGTATATTAAATGTATCCCATATTTGCTTAAATGTAAATGAGGGTTTTATGACATTGTTTGCAATTCTTATTTATACATTACCTACCATGCTAAAGCAGTGAAATGAAGTGCATTTTATTAATATATTCCGGACACACTTGGTTAGAATAAATGGTAAATTAAAAATTGTACAAATATTTTGTAAAATAAATGATGTTTTTTTTGTAAATTACAAAATTTTTAAAATCTAATTAATTTTTATTAGTTCACAATCATTTTATTTAATTAACAAGGTTAACATGTAGCCAATTGATAAATAGGCTTTTCTAGTTAATTTCAATTAATATAATAAATATAATTGTATTTATGTATATAATTTTATTGTTGTCTATATTCTAAATTAAATAATAAGTTTATATTCAAAAACTATTTTCAAATCCATGTTTGAATGGCATGTAAGTTGACTTTAAGCTTAAGCGCCAAATATGAAATAATCTTATAGAAAACCAACTGAAAGATCAATAGTCGCCAACTCCTATCAAAGTCTCTGTCATTTAAATCATATTTGTATAAAACGGATGACATCTGTATATCAGAGCACCGGCCGAAGCCATACATATAAACCGTTAAATACTCAAAAATTTGGGTCGTAATCATGAGATTGGATGCCATTTCGTAGAGCTTCGGGAGGGACCGGACGGGTGAGAAAAAGTTGCTAAATAGCGCCATAAATGGAAAGACGAATATAGCGACTACAGGGGCTTTCCTCCCGAAACATATGCTTATTATATGGCCTATGGATTGGATGTTAAGGGAGCCCAAGGAGAAGACAAACAGATACACGGATACCATCTCTCGCTTGGAGTAGATATCGACAACAAATACCACACAAATGGTTGTTATAACACAGGGAATGGTATCGATCAAAGGACTCATCCGATATATTGAACCAGATATTAAGTTATTTAAATATATTAATAAATGTATACTGTTTATTGCAAATAAGGAGGTGTTTTCTACAATACAGGAAAGCCTACACCGGGAAGTAAAGGGTAGGGCAGCGAAGGTATAAATATAAAGCGAGGAAAGGGAGGAAAGGATAGATACGTTTATATTAATCTTATACACACTAAACTAAATTGTACACATAAATTGTAAAATGCAACTACTAAGTAAACAACATTAAATATTATTTCAAAATTATATATAATATTATTTTTATGATAAGATTGATATACTGTATAAATTAGCAAGCAGATAGTTAAAATAAAATAAGTTTAAAGCAAATGTTATTGTAAATTGTATGCACGCCTTTTAAAGTTTATACACTAGTTAAAAAATGATTAAATATTAATCTATTTTATAAATTATAAATCTATTTTCAAAAATAAAATATAACAATAATACTTTTTATACTTTGTATTTATAATTTGGTAAAACATTTGAAAATACTATAATCCAATTTTTTTGTTAGCTATTAAACATGTGAACATTACGAACATTAAAACAATTTATTTTAAGGCTTATACTCACGCAAAATAATTGAACAAGTTCTTGTTAAATGTGAAAATATTAAATGATGCAAAATTTGAATATCCATTTGATATAATAATATAAAAATGAATACAAATAGATGCCACATGTCCAATTAGTAATATAGATAAACCAATTCGACAATTTCTTGTTTATATGTTTATATTTAAAAAATATTTTATTTAATATTTTATTAATTATTATTTAATTATTTTATGATTTATAAATTTATATTTACCTTATAATTGATATTATAAATAGGGGAGAAACAAGTGATAATTGAACAAGTGCACAATGTGACCAACTCCATACCATACACTATAGATTAAAGCAACAATAATGTCATTTAATTTAAAACTAAATTGAAACAGTTATTTGATAGATTCACAACAATGTTATGTATCATTAATAATGATTCATTGTTGTAATCTTAAATATTAAGCTTTCGACTGAATATTTGTAGTTTTATTTTGCTTTGAGATAGAGTGGGAGGTTTCCCTGGTGATTATATTCTAGTACATTTATACGCATTTTATTCCTAACAGAAAAGCGTATAAAAATAAATAATATTATACTGTAGAATATTGTTATATCAATTTAAATATTTACTTTAGTTTATGAAATGAGTATTTACAATTAAGTGAATATTTTGTACCATTTTATCAGACGTGATATAATTGGAAACAAACAAAACGTTCCAGATCCAATTTTGTTCACATGCTTCATTGACACCCTCGTCATAATATTTTTCGCTAATGAAATACTTTATAAATATTATATAAAAATATAGAGTCAAGTAATAAATGGGACAAATCATAGATAATCTGCCTATATAGAACTGTAAAATTAGCTTGCTGGTTGATTTGTTTGGTTCAGTTCGTAGCTTGTTAATAAACCACATTGTTGCTGATAATCCGGCAAGAAAATAAGTCGAGTATATTGCCGCAATTGGCAATACAAACACTGCCAGGCTAAATTACATTAATCGTATAAACATTTGTTTAAATTAAAAAATTTATGATTAATTTAGATAGCTTAATTTTATTGTATTGCTTAAGTGATAGCTTAAGAGATGAAAGCCCTTGTAACTTACCTTAACTTACATGTAACATACAACTAAAAATAACTAACCAACCCATTGATACCGACACCTATTGGTATAATATCTACAACTCACTCTAATAATTTATTAGGCTAGTAACTTGAAAATTTATATAAATTTAAGTAATTTTTCAAAATAAATGAATTTAAGAATCTAATTAACAATTCTATTACTATTATATTATTTTAAAGTAAAATAAATTGTTTCTTATTTACTGTTCAACAATGTTATGTGAAAATATTTATAAGTGATGAAATAATAACACACGATAAATACCATAGGGTACCGTAAGTTACGTAAGTTACCAAGGAAAGAATAAATTAGTTGAAATGTTTATCACTTACTACAAATGTTCGGGAAGATTTTTGTACATCATAAAATTAGCGGACGAGCTTTTAAATAGTAGAAACCCATAATGAGCTATTAATATAAAAACTGAAATTGCCACTCGTAATCCATGTAAGACTTTAGATGAATCCGGTGATATACAAACATTTGTATTTGACTTAACATTACTCGGCTTATTCTTGCTACTATCTAGATAATAAATATTTTTACAAAATACTGTATAATGTATTTGAATATTTGAAGATAATAATGAATAAAATAATAATCGACTAACAAATGGTTATTGAATACAAAGTAATTTATTTATATTAAAACAAGGTTAGCAAGAAATGCTATTAAACCCAAAAATACTAATCATATTAGGTCGTATAGAAAGAACCTTGCCAAACCCTGCCTATGGTTGTATCGAGAACGAAAACTTGAAAAATTCGATATAGGTATTTTAATTGAATATGATGTAAAATGTGATGAGAAATCGAATGGTGGCATTTATTTTGTCAAATTGTTTATAGTTTTCACGCTAGAGGGCGTTAAACTTCCAAAAATGTAAAAAATCGTTATTTATGGGAAAACCGTTATTCGTATGGTTTTTATATTATTACCAATCGATTTTTGAGATTATTTTACATAAGAATTGATATTTTAATTTTTAAAATATTAGTTATATATGGCGATATTGATTTAAATCAATACTATACAGCAGTGGTGTTTGATTGCGTAATCAGCTACAATACGTCACTTAATGTTTGCACTTTATAACAATTTTCTGAACCAATTATGTGTAGCCTAATATGTATTTTGTATTGAACTAGGAAGTACGTGACATCGACCGGACAGGTACTCCGGAATTTAGTGGGCGGCGGCCAAAACACGTTCCCATTGGGCTCTATCATCGCACGACTATTCATATACCCTCGCGTGTAGTCGTCAGCACTATTCGTACAAATGTTGACAAATTTAATCAATACTATACAGCAGTGGTGTTTGATTGCGTAATCAGCTACAATACGTCACTTAATGTTTGCACTTTATAACAATTTTCTGAACCAATTATGTGTAGCCTAATATGTATTTTGTATTGAACTACTGTTGTTTCTATACTTGTGATATAAACAACAAAAGTAGCACGCCTAAACATCACTGCTATAAGATATCATGTTGTATGTATTGCAATTTCCATGTATCTTCCAATAGACTACTTTCCTTTATATTCTGAATAATGAGTTAATAAGTAAACAATAAATATCAAGGAAAGATTTAATAAATAAGCATTCATAAATTGTACATAAAATATTGGTTTAAAATTGACCCCTTCCTATATGTCTATCGTGCATAGCTACCATGCGCATACATTGTAATCCGGGCCACATTAACAGGTACAAAACAGTGAATATTATAACATGAGTCAGTATAGAGATTTATGTTAAAATATTTAAAGTCTTGTCACCACTCGTAGTGTGGCCCCAAATGGCTCCAGTGTGCATCGTAGGTACAAAGTGTATTACTAGATATATTTACCTAGACCATTTAATAATATTGAATAAATAGCATTGTTTAATTTTGATTAATGAAATGAATTAAAATAAACAAAATGAATGTAGAATAAATGATCGTCAACGTAGAGAAAACCGGTATGTATTTTTCAATGCAAACTGTCTACATAACATAATCATAATATTAATAGTATATCACATATACATGTATACCATTGAGTTCCAAAAGTTAAAATCACCTAAAAATAGGGATGATAAACTAATAGCCTAATCACCTATAATTGATAAACTTATAAATTTTTAAGAGCCTTAGTTATTTATGTCATAATAAACTTAATAGACATTGAAAATTACTAATATATTAATGTTCAAACAATGTTTAGATTCAATGTTTATTAATCGTAAAAGTACACCTTTAAAACTACATTCATTTGTATAAAATAAATAATTTAAACTTGATTATATGCTCATTTTATGATTAAAAACTTTTAATATTTTTCACCTGTTTTATTTTTTAATGTTTATGACTAAAACTTATAAAGGTTTAAATAACTAGTGTTGAATAGTTGTATAAATAATTTGTTTAACGCTAAAAATGAATTAAGTATATACATCACTAGTTGACATAATTTGAAATGAGTGAAACTCAATGATTTATACTATCAATACTATGGTTTGGTTATAAATACAGTTTGCATTGAAAAATACATACCGGTTTTCTCTACGTTGACGATCAAATGGAAGTACAGTAATATAAATAGGTTGTGATAAAAATAATTGATAATGGGATTGTATGAGTTTGCAAATAAATTGACATTAGTGAATAACATACCTATTATAAAGAACAATGTCTGGTCTCCATATCTTTTCGCAAGGAATCCGTATTTTAGTTAAATTTCCAAAATCTGATGGACTCCACGACATGAACTCATCGATCCATTCCTTAATACAAATAGCATTGTGTTTACAATATTTAAAATCAACAAATAGTTAACAGAATATTAAGGTGCTATTAGATTATACTATAATCATTATAGCTGTTTCAATATTTGTTAATACATAACACTAACAAATATTAATTATATTATTCAAAACTTAATAACTTACATGACAAGCCAGAATTATTTCAGATCAACAAAAGGTAAAATTTATTACCGTATTTTCATTACTATTATATAATAAACCTTATAGTGTAAGTATCTATAAATTTTTTAGTAAATAACTTATAATCATACACTACTAGACATTGTAGTACAATCATTATACTATAATGTTTATAAGGATAATGGTTGTACTCTACAGGCTAAATTGATTTATACTATTATTTTATAACAAACACAATGCAATTATTATAATAGGAAATAATATTGATTAAATTTAAATCTATTTACGGTTTTAATTGGTGTAATGTTACTGTTTGTACCAATTTTATAATAATAATGAACACTACCTGGTCAAGCCATACATTGGTGGTGAGCACCTGATTCTTTTCATCCTATCAAATAGAAATGCATAATAATCATTGATCAGCATCAATTTGCAAATATAGCACAGTATGAATTGATTACGAGATCAAATATTTGTGTTAAAGTGATTCCGAGTCTAATGTTGACGGGAGTGGAGGCGTCTCTGACGGGTCGGATACTGTTGTCGTAATTCCTCATCAAATAGTCAACGAGTCTTCGCTCGTCATTGCTTTGAATGTCTGCAGTCGTGTTGACCAATAAATGGTCGCTCGTGTCCACAGTATGTCCGCTCGTCTCTCTCATATCAGACATTAGTAATACTCCTAAACAACAATTATTTCAATCATTTGTTCAATATTTTAAAAATGTTTTATTGTTTATAAAATACAAAATTTTGCTCAACACATCAAAACAATATTTTATATTTTTAACCTCATTTTAATGATTTACTGTAATAGCTTAAAAGTTTTCCTAAAAATTATTGAGAAATAAAATATTATAAGATAAATATGACAGTATTTGTTTTGAATATTTTTTTTTGACTTCAGAGTCTTTATATTAACAATTCATTTATTTAAAAATTTAAGCAAAATCTAATTTACATAACGTTTGTCACATCAAAGTCATCAAAATATAAAACTCAGCAAATCTTTCCTCAAAATAAGTAAATACAAAAATAAATAGTTTTTATGTAAATATTGAAATTAAAAAACTGTAAACGAATTGAATTTTAAAATTTAATTTTCTTTTGAATAATTATTTGACGGAAATTGAGTGCTAATTTTAAAATTTAATTTCTGAACAAATAATTTATTTTGAATATTATTATCATTTTGTATTTTTTACTTACTATTTCTATATAACATAGCCACAATGTTACTTTTTAATATTAAATATCAAATTTAGTTCAAATCTTACAAAGAATACAAATATTTAAAATAAACCCGTAGCACATTTCAAACTATTTAGTTGTATAATTGTATGGATTACAAGCATTTCCTTTTTATTCGTTATTTTTATTATCATCTTTCTGTGCACTATATTACTACTCATAACTACAACTAAATAGATGTCTATTTTATTTCTATTTTAATGCAACTCTCAAAGCATTCATGTATTGTCTCTCCCATGGAGTTAGTGATGAAAAATTGTTTGTCAGCTCTTCTGCCGTTCCTTTGATTTGAGTTCATTTGTGTCAAGAATTGCTTAAATGTATAGTCAGTTAAGAGAATGAAGTGCTCAGACACTGACGCCTGTGTCCATCAATACACTCTACAGTATCTTTAATGAATCGCTATAAACTGAAATATACTGTGGCTGATAACAAAGCACTATTTCTTATATGGATTAATAAGATAAGCATCGGAACTCAAAATACAGGTGAATCTCATTTATATAAACATTTTAAATTAAAAAAAAAGTTTGGCCAGGCCATTTGAACAAATATTGAAAGTTGTGCACAATTATACCGCCAATGAGGATCGAACTCGCGACCCCCACCTCGATATACACCCCATTATATCATACTTTTATTAAACTTATTCATTATAAAAGTATGATAGAAGTTTAATAAATATTTCATATACAGTAAACGCTACATGGCAAAAACCTTTAAATGGTTTTAGGCTTACACATATACTGTGGCTGATAACGGTGCACTATTTCTTATATGGATTAAAAAGATAAGCATCGGAACTCAAAATACAGGCGAATCTCATTTATATAAACATTTTAAATTAAAAAAAGTTTGGCCAGGCCATTTGAACAAATATTGAAAGTTGTGCACAATTATACCGCCAATGAGGATCGAACTTGCGACCCCCACCTCGATATACACCCCATTAAACAATTGGGCCACCGTCGTAGCACATAAAAAATTGTTTTAATTTTCACTTTTTTGCCTATCGAGATTCACCTGTATTTTCAATTTCGATGCTTATCTTATTAATCCATATAAGAAATAGTGCTTTCTTATCAGCCACAGTATATTTAGTGTATGACTTTTGGTTAATGATACTGTAGTTTATGAAAGCTCACACAGGTATCAGTGAATACAAATAAGTTATTGTTTATTGAGATATTTTATGGCCTATTAGGCGCCGTATAAGTTATAGCATTGAACATTTAATTTGACTAAAAAGTGGCACAATTCATATGTAATATTTGCGCTGAATATCGTGTAAATTAAAATCATAACTTAAATCATTACTTAAATAACTTTAAAAAGTTTTCCTATCATACAAAACTAGTGCATATTATTCACCTTTTTTGCAAACAAATAGCCAATAAATGATTCATACTTTGCTAAACACTTACATTTAAAGTAAATTTAAAAACTCATTTAAAAAGACGTCTTTT
>CAJPVJ010003343.1:0-11164 GCA_905397405.1 Oppiella nova
ACGCAGGAGTTGAAGGCGATGCTGAGGACAGGCATACCCCAGGAATACCGGTGCAAAATATGGCGCTGTATTATCTATATGCGCGTCAAACACAAGATGTCTGAGTGCGGCGCCAACTATTACTCGACGCTATTCAAGCAAAACCAGAGCCCAGGGTCTAAAGGGTTGGACCCGTCGGCCAAACAAATTGAATTAGACTTATTGAGAACTTTGCCGCAAAACAAACACTTCGAGAGTCTCGAGTCGGACGGTACGGCCCGTTTGCGACGGGTGTTGACCGCCTTCAGTCGCCACAATCAGGCCGTCGGCTACTGTCAGGGTCTGAACCGTTTGGCTGCCGTCGCCCTACTCTTTATGCCCGAAGAGGACGCCTTCTGGTGTTTGGTGGCCATCGTTGAGACAATTATGCCCAACGACTACTTCGGTCGCAACCTATTGGGTGAGTGACCACTGCATTGATAGTATGCGTTATGTTTGTGACAAAACCCATTGGCATTCTTCAGGCGCACACGTGGATCAGTACGTATTGAGACACCTATTGTCTGAAAAGCTGCCCAAACTGTACCAACACTTGGAACAGCAGGGCATCGAACTGTCGCTATTCAGTTGGTTCCTGACGGCCTTCGTGGACAACATACCGGTCGACGTGTACCTCAGGATTTGGGACGTATTCCTATACGAGGGCAACAAAGTGTTGTTCCGTTTCGCCCTATCGTTCCTCAAAATGCATGAGGAGGTGATCGTCAAAATGAGGGACTCGGTGGCCATCAACCAATTGCTGCGGACGTTAGGGGAGCGGCACATCGATGTGCGACAGTTGTGTTACATAGCGTTCTGTGAGTTGAATCCATTCCCGTATCGCACCGTTAAGCTGAAGCGTCAGCACTATTCACAACTAGTCAGCAATGAGTTGCAAAAGTTGGACGAAATCCGCAATAGTTTACCAAAACATGACCGAAGCTTTGAGTGCGAATCCGATTGAGTTGTTAACAGTATTTATAATATGATATTAATTACCGGTTTATAAGCGATTTTGTGATTAATTTGGTTTTTGTGATTTTATTTTTATTTATACGGTATAACCATTTGTTTTATTATTAATTAATATATTATTTTTTAATTTAATTAATTTAACGACATATTAGAAACAAGTAATTATAACATAGAAAATATATAATATATAATTCGTATATAATTTATAATGACTTATGGATTGACAAATGAATTAATTATTAATTTTTTTATACTATTTCTAAAGTATTCTTTAAAGGCAAAAATATTTTGTAAGAAAAAGTCTGTCTATTCGTAGAGTTGTCTACAAAAACAAAGCAAAGCACCCAATGATCTGGTCTTCAACTAAAACAGAGCTTACATTCCATGCGAATGTGTTTTAAAGTCACAAAATAAAGCTTTAAATTGATTCATATTTTGATAGTCATTGATATACTCGTAACCACTAATCCTAAAGTGATATAAAAAACACTTTTGTCACAAAAACTCTACGATTAGTCAGACTTTTTCCGCTTCTAATCTCAAACGCCAGTAAAAAACGAAAGAAATAAGACTTTTAACCAAAAATACTTTTACAATCGATTTTTGGACATCGAGTTTGTACTTATTATCTATTAACCCTTACAATTGATCGGGTACATAACTTTGTTTATGCGATTATCCAGTCGTTGTAACCGCAATGTTCACAATTATAATTGTTATAATCTGTTAAATACTCTAAATTCTAATGATATACTAATCAATGATATATATATATTTCAGAATCTATTTCTAATTTATATGTTTTAATCAAAAAATAAATTAATATATAATTATAACAACCGTCTCATCCGACAAATAAAGTTTGCATAAAATATATTTATTTGTTGTAAATATTTATTCGATTCTATGGACGGATTTGGAGTAATTATGCGGAGGTGTGGGTTGAGAAGTAGAGCGCCTACACCTCACAAATCATTCGTGTTTTTATGGCTAATAAAGAGTGCTATAAATCTATTTAATTCCTATAATACTATGACAAATATTTATAAAAAAATATGCGGAGGTGTGGGTTGAGAGGTAGAGCGCCTACACCTCACAAATCATTCGTGTTTTTATGGCTAATAAAGAGTGCTATAAATCTATTTAATTCCTATAATACTATGACAAATATTTATAAAAATCAATGCTTTAATACATAACATATTGCATATAAAATATAATTCTTAACTTAAAGATAAAATTCTCGCAAAATATAACACTTAAAAATGTGTTTAATTAACAAAAATAGAAACTTAAACAAAATATTTGTTATATTCTACAGTATATTGTAGGCTATAATTGAATGGAATTGTAGTTTTTCGAAACACTAGACAATGAACAGTCTAATTGAGTTCACCCACCGGTGCATTTTCCAGCCATAGATTGTGCATAAATTGGTACAGACTGTCGGTCACCGACACTTTATATGGGGTTGGATTCAAATTTCGTTTGATGTCCGCACGCAATGTGTTCAGCGAGTTCTGGACGTGACTCCGGATCTCTTCCAAGTCCGGCATTTTCTGCTGAACCTAAACACCAAACTCGGCGTTAATTTTCATTTCACAGTATAAACTCAGTATAAAAACAGAATATTCTTTGCGAGTATTAAATCAAAAGTCACTGCAAATGATAATTACTTTTCCGTTTTGCCACCAAATCTTTAACAACGGCTCCACTTTGGATGGCGTGGCGTAACACCTCTTGGATTCCTGGAACGGGTGTCTACACAGCACTTTGGACTGGGCTTTGGGGGCCGGCTCTTCGGCGCCCTGCATCAGGTCCAGCAACGCATAGTCCTCTTTGCCGTACAGCCGGAACACACTCTTCCTGCCGGGAACCGTCACTTTCTCCACATCTAAACTGATTTTAATACACGGGTGACCATTGATCTCTACTAACTATGCCATCAGATAATCAAATCGATTAACGCCTGAAATGTATTTCCCACTCAAATGTCTGCCCAAACCTTATAGACACAGCCGAGCGCCGGTTGTCTCTCGCAGGTGACCAGATGTGTGCCGATTCCGAACGCATTGATGCCATGCTTTTGCTCCTTCAACGATATGATGGTGTCTTCGTTGATGTCATTGCTGGCGACGATTGTCAGCTCCGGGAACCAGTCCAGCGAATACTTGTCGCCAATAGTGCGGAACTTCTCGTACGCCACCAGCGATTGATAGGCCAAATCACCCGAGTCTATGCGCACCCCTATGGCCCGGTATCCCAGTTGGTTGAGCGCTAACGCCACTGCACTGAAGTTAAGTAATCCGCTCCTGGATTATACGGCAATTATTTTTAATAGTTTAAGACCAAAAATTAATGACCACTAAAATGGGCGGTAAGTGTCATACCTAATGACATCGTATGTGTCCACTAATGCCAGAAATGAATCCGGGAATGAAAGGGCGTAAGCGATGAAAGCGGCCTTCATTTCAAGACAAATATAGTTTTCGGTTAATTAATATCACAACAACTCATCGCTGATAACATGTAATATCATACAAATTCACTGGAACTGCACTCCGACTGCAGCACATCCAATAAATCGGACAACTCTTTCTGGTATTTGAGGCACAGGTCCACAAAATCCACTTTCTCTCCGGTCGTCTTGTTCGCCAAAATCTAATCAAATGTCAAAATGTATTACGAATACTGTTATCATTTAAAAATAATTCATTAATACTGACTCTAATGTTTAAATCATCGACAGATGAATAGGACATCACGAAAGAGTGTGCGTGAGTTCCCTTCAGTGGTATGCCATACATCTTACCGGCCAATACATTACTGGTGCCATCGAAGCCTCCCATATATGCATATCTGGAGGCTATTTGTAATACACTTACAATTTAACTGATTTGTATAAACCATAAACTATTTTCAGTTTATTTTCACTTTGAGTTATGAAATCAATTCAATAAAACAACTTATTATCAGAGAAAGGGTTTGCAAACCTGAAAGTCCGCCTAAAATAGAGACAACAATTTAATTCAATTAGTTTATTAGCCAAACAAATGGTCGCATATCTGGTCATACCGTCGATGCCTTGAGCCCTGCGGAGACCGAACTCGAAGAGTTGAATATCCCTTCCATCCAATGCTATCCGATATCTTGTGGCGTTTGTAGTGATGAGACTGTCGGACAAATTAATTCATAATTCGTATGAATTTTTAAATTTATTTTTAATTTTCATAGCAAAACAGATGAGGCAGTGAGTGAGGGACAGGTATGTGAGTAGATATTAGAGACCTGGCGTAGTTGACTAATGTTAATATTGTGGTCTCGAGTAGTTGTGCGATAGGGAGCGGGCCTTCAATCCTCATAAGCGGTACTTTTGGGAATACAACCGAACCCTCGGGAATGGCGTAAAGTGTGATGTCTTTGGCCGATATGTTCGACAAATACTCGAAGAACTCTTCCTCCACATGTTTCGGTAAAATTTTGCGCAAATATTCAATATCTATAGAAAGTGGACACAAAATATAACTTATTACCCAAGACATAAGTCAAACACCAGTTCCCCTAATGAACTGTCCTTACCGTCGGGTAGGAATCGGAATCCGTGCAGGAATTTGACGACATCCTCGAGTCCGGCGAATACAGTGAACTCACCGCCGAAGGGATTCCGGCGAAAAAAGACGTCAAACACGGAATTCTGGTCACACTTATTGCTCCTCCAATAGCCGTAAGCCATCGTTATTTGGTACAAGTCTTCGGCCAAACGTATCGAAAAGAAATGAAAATCCAATTTTCAGCCAACTTTTCATCTCAAATGGTATCACAAAAAAATTAATTACCCGTAAGTAATGGCAAATGAATGGCTTTACAGCACTGAATGCCACCGGAGTTGTGGCCACTAATGGGTCCGTTCGTTGCCATCGCTTATTATACACTCGTCTCTGGACTTTGTTTTTCAGTATGAAAACCAATTCAAACACCGATTTAATGGCTATTATGGCATAAGGCAAACTATGTTAGCACTCGGAACATGTAGCTAGGTTAATTTTAAAATTTCGACATACACACACTTTTATGACGCCAATATTTATCTAGTATATTGGGCCACACAGTAATAACGTTACGTTTGAGGCACCGATTCTGTTACAGAATCGCCAGAATTTGCTTGAAATCCAAATGCAAATGAATTTTTACTGCTGTTTAAGACTACGAAAAGTTTGTTTTATTTTAAAATTTTACTCAAATATATCTGCGACTACCACTCAATGCCCGCCTCGTTATGCCATAAAATTATTATTATTAATGAACTTTATATCTAATCAGTTGTAATAAACGTCAATCAAGTGGTGTGTTAAGTGTAGTACACATGTCTTGTCATAAGGTTTTTGTTTGTACTTTATATTGATGTCTCTGTATATGGAATATACGATCACATTATGCATGGATTATGACTTTATTATACAATTTATTGTAATTTATTGCAAATTTCTTTTCCTTATTAGATATGACAAGAATTTGTTTTTATTTATTGAACTATAATAGAAAATATGGTAAAAGTAATAAATGTTTTTAATTTTTATTTTTAAAAGTATAATGTACATTTACATTATTATAGCTAAAAATCAAACAAATCTAACATAACTTAAGTTTAAAAAATTTATTGTCTTTTAAAAATAAGTTATTTATCCTTAAATATTGCTTAACTTTAAAATCCAATTCTTATTAATTAATTTTTCACTTGTTTTAATTTGTTTATCATATTATCCCTCATAATATACAATAATGTTATAACGATTAAAATCCTAATTAAGATAAAAAGTTCAATATTTAATCCGACGAGACTTTTACATTAAATAAATAATCAGTTATGAGTTCAATTTTTTTTGATAGATAATTATTTAAACACTTTTAAAGCACTTTATAAGTTATTAATTTATGGACAAACCTTGCGATCAATTCACTCATATATCACACCAATTCTGTACTCAATTTTGTGTACTCTTTACGAAGAAATTATCCAAATATAGCGACAATTAACTCAAATCCAATCCAATCTAATTGCTAATTATATTTAATTACAGCAAATAATGCATTAAATATTCACACAAAAATGTTTTAAAAATCGCTTACTGCAAAACATGATACCAAATAATGAATCAATTTGTGTTAAAAATTTACACTAATTATAGTAATTATAAACACATATAGAAATCTAATACAAATACTGGGAAAAGCGTTTTGTGTGTGAATTTCTCGTCTCTAATGAGAATTCTAATCAAATGAATAAATTTTTTTATACATATAACAAAATTATTGTAATTTATGATTAATGAGAGCTAAAGGAAAGCTAGTTGTGGTGTCCACCCATTTATTGGTAACACACCTTTGAATACATTTATGTCTCGCTTTTTTATGCTATTATTTTGTTTAAAACAAATTACTACCCTTTGGATTAATAACTTTGTATTGATTTAGTGCTCGAATATAGGAAATTAATAATTCATTTTGATTGTACCAATTTTTAAATACAAATAACAGTGCATTTCATAGCTTAGTACTCAGTTTTTCTCATTAAAAAAATCTATATCTTAAGATTCATTCATTCAAAACCATAACTCATTTTTTGGAAAATTGCAAAAAGCAATAAAAAGTGTTTCCACGAGTAATTTGATGGCAATCGACACAACGTATCGTAAAATAAAAAATTGATTTCATATCGGATTTTATCGATTCATTTGTCGGTCTATTTATAGATGAGATTTTGAAATCACCAAAAACTTCGTGCAATACAACCGCCAGTGAATTATTTGCTGGTAATAACAGTGCAATTGTAACTAATATCCAATACATGTCATATTCCGTGTTTCATATTAATTATAAATTTCTTTAGATTCTTAGTGCAAAAAAAATTCTATACATTTTTTAACCGTAATTTTGTTTTAATAAAAAAAAGTTGATTATAGTTTTAGTAGAATAGCTTTCCAACATCAACCATGCATTTTGAAACACAATGTCGTACAAATGTTAAATATAATTAATTTTAAAAGTTGCATAAGTTTATATTTTAATGCAAACTAGTTTTTACTAGTTCAGTAAATGTAAGAATAAAATATGGATTCACATAGAATTAACATTATAATTCTTATTATTGAGTAAACATAAAATTCATAACAATTAATTTATTATTTTGATAAGCAATGACAGTTTATTAATTACTATTACATAATCAATAAACGTCATTCAAGAATAAGCTTGATTATTTAAACAATTTGTTTAAAATAAATTTTCTTTAAATAAGTTTTTCCTTTAAAACATTGGATTTAATAGTCTGTAAGGGTATGTCAAATGATCACCGGTTATAAAGATAGTTTGCAATTCACCTATAAGTATATCCATGGAATTAGTGTATCTAAAATTATTGACCCAGGTCTGGAATCAATTTTGAGTCCATGTCTTAATTTCTAAATACTAAATTTCTAAATTTCTGTAGTGACTTTATATTCTAATAAATTATTTAATAATTACGAAAATTTATATTTATTTAATTAAAAATTTTTAGTTTTCTCATTTAACAAATAACATGTAATAATGCTTAAAAGTAAAGAATTAATTTTATGCTATCAAGATATTTATCGCACATCTAATTAGTTATAAAATTACTACTAAATTAAAACCATTATCCCATTAAAATTAGCAACTTAATCATTGTCATTGAATTTTAATTAATAAACTTGTTTACAAAAATATAAATTGTTACGCTTAACTGTTAAAATCATTTTTATAATTGTTTACAAATAATTAATAATATTATACAACTGTATCAATAATATTATTAATAATATTATATAAGGTCGAACAATATATAGTACGGTATTTATTATTAAAAAAATTATTAGCTTAACAATTGATATAGCATAATTATTAATTAAGAATTTTGCAATAAACATAAAGAATTTATATTTGCATTATTATGAACTGGTATTACTATTACAATATGTTATAATGTGAGTATTAATATTAATAACCATGTCCATTAGATAAACTATTTTTGCAAACATGTTTTCAAATTTCCGGTACATTTTGCCATTTAGTCACACTTTAGCTAATAAAAGCAAAAAATGTTAATTCAATTAACAAAAATCGCTGCTTTAATCAAATGAACACTAATAGGTTGGGTACAGAAAACTGCATTTCCAAGGATTACAATCAAACCAAAAGTCTTTTGACTGAATTTTGAGCATAAAATCACACGCAATGAATGAATTGGATCTTAACTCTCATTATTGCAATCAATCATATTCTCGGTTTGCATCCAATGATTAGAAACTCTATATAAACACAATTCATGACCACATGAATAATGAATATAAAAATTAATACATTGAATAATGAATGTTATGTATTATGCTGCAAAATATTAACCACACAGTTGTTCAACATTGGTTGGGTCCACACAATCAAATTTCTAACATCAGTAGAAATTAAATCAATAAATTAAATCACAACTTTTGCATTAAAAATATATTTACTTTTATTTTAATTTATTTAAAAAATCACGAATTTTCTTAAAATTTATTTAACAATATTATTCAGTATAATAATTTATTAATACTGTACTATACATACTCTTATCTATAAATATTATATTATACAATACTAATCGGTGATGGCTTTTAAAAGATGAATACTTTCTTACTATTTGTCAAGATATTTGTATTCAGTAATCAGTAATATTATAACAAAATATAGGAATCCCAGTGAATTGTCATAAAATATAAATTTGTTTACAGTACATATTTCGATGAATGCATATATATTTATACATAGGTATTTGCACTAAAACACATTGAAGTAAAGTGCCCTGAGCACCAGTATCAAAGTGGCCACGAGCACCAGTGCGGTGATAATCTTGGCCGCGTTATTCAGATTGAGTTCAAAGCAATCGCAATGTACGAGCCGTTCGCCCAACTTCTTCAGGGAATCCTCTTTTTCGATCTCCGGATTCAAAATCTTTCGCAAATCACTCATCCGTTGCGACGACTTCGGGAAGTCATAGGTGAGGACGGCGTTGGCCGCCGGCACTGTCGACTGGATTATCGAGAGACTGGAGCTCGAGTTGGATGACTCCCGACGGGCCGCCGATATTGACGTTAAGCCACGCTTTTGTCGGCACAAGAATTAGCACATTATCAGCAAAAACACACAAAATACAGAATATTCTTACACTTGACATACATTTTCATAGATTATTGATTTTTGCTTCAAATGTGTATTAATAACCCATAACTAAGTCTAATATTTTAATGAAAAAGTGTTAATTTAGTGTAAATTCTTACCATTGTGTTGACGGATGTGTTTAAAATTCAATTCATTAACAATAAAAATAATTTACATTTTAAGCACATTTTCAAACACTAAAACTGTGTGAAAACAAAAATCAAGTAATCGTCACAAAACCATATTAATAATTAATATAATTGACGACAATGTATAGAACATTCTTACAGAATATAATACTATTAATAGGTATATAGTAGGAGAAGCACTTACAATAGGGTTGGCGTTGAGCACAGGTCTCGTGCTTTCTTTGGTGCTCTGGATATCAAACTGAACGCCAGAACTCTTTCTTCGAGGACTGGCATCTGTATTGACAGCATCGCCACCAATCAAGTCTTGATTATGCGTTTTATGTGCCGACAAATTATTCACATTTATTATTGCATTACATTTACTGTCAAATTGATTACTCTTATGCCTAATGACACCATTGGCCGCACTATCGCTCGCTTTTGACTTTAATATGCCTTTAATAGCAGTCATTGTTTCGGACTTTTTATTATTATTTAATACATGCGACCCATTAGTGCCACTAATAGATGTAATGGTTTTGTGATTGTTTGACAATATTTGGGGGTAAACCTCGGCCTCGACGGGAACTGTACTACGGTTTCTATTGCTATTCAATGACTTAATTGTCGTCGACTTAGTCCTACTGTATGCGGCCGGCGGCGGAAGTGCTGAACCATTAATAACTGAAATCTGTTTTTCTCGAAACTCATTATGAGTGCCATTAGTAGTAAGTGAATGATTAGCCCGTATTTGCAGTCTCTTTGGTATAAACACTGGATTTGTATCCATTTGTTCACTATTTGACGGCAAATGCATTTTCCGTTCACATCCATCGACTTCCACGACATGTTTGCCTCTTGTTAATTGAATTTTTGTCTAAAATTTCTGGGAAATATTTAAAGAGAAAAGTTTTTTTGTGTTAAAATATAATAATTTTATTAATTTATCCAAAAAGCGCAGTCATATTAAGTCCATTAAATTTTAATGACTTTCTTAATGAATATTACATTGACTTTATGTTTGTCTCATAATTAGATTATAGCGCATAAGTCTAATGGATTAAATTTCACGCTAAAACCAAAATTCATTTGTATTGATAACTAAATTTAGGTCTAAATATAAAAATATAGTACAAAAGTAACTTTCATTTACTTAATATTGAAAAAATGTTATTTGCTCTCAATTCAATTGATCCTGACATCAATAGATTTATTATTTTTAGAAATAACTAAATTTAGGTCTAAATATAAAAATATAGTACAAAAGTAACTTTCATTTACTTAATATTGAAAAAATGTTATTTGCTCTCAATTCAATTGATCCTGACATCAATAGATTTATTATTTTTAGACAATTTTATTTACTTTTTAAGCAGTATATTACTATCAAAAGTAAAAAAGTATTGATTAAATAATTTTATTTAATAATATTGTGTAGAAAATAATGCAAAATTGATTTTTATAATCAGAATATTCTAAACAATTGACTTAATAAGCAAATTCTTACCTTTATATTAGCCACAGAGATGGGATACAAAATTAACCAAAAAAGTCAATTTAAACTTAATTTTAACACGAATTTCTCAATAAAACTAAAATAATTATTAGAAATTATCAAAATAAAATAAAACTTCACTTATTAATAGCTGTAAAATAATAACATATTGCATAAAGTCATGCGACCGATTAAATTATGAACTTTTTTAACACAAAAAACTATAATTCATTAAATGTTTTATTATTTTCATATATGTTTCGAAATATTTAATGACATTCACTATAATAAGAGTAATGAACAAAATTCTGTAAATTATTATAATCTATAT
>CAJPVJ010003344.1:0-11158 GCA_905397405.1 Oppiella nova
CTAAAGTGCGAGCACATGCTCTCTCTCTCTCTCTCTCTCTCTCTCTCCTATTCATATGTATGGCACACATGCTTTGATGGCAGCGCTAAACCTTATATTAGATATAAAACTAGAGCTGACGTGAAGTAAAGGGAAAACTAATAAAATAATAGGAATTGATTTTTGCCCAAAAAGATAGAGATGGGAGTGAGAGACATATGACTCCTATTTAATGTATCTCTAAATCATTAAAACTTAAATTATTATTACAATAAATAAGTTATTGTGCAATCATTTTGTGTTTGTTTTTAAAGGTTTAAATTATTTTCGGAGCAAAAAATTGAATTATTGTTCACTTGTTTTGTGTGTTTGTAATAATCATAAAACTATAAAAAAAATAACAAAAAGAGTAAGAATATAGAAAATATGAAAAAATAGTGACTCTTTTAGTGCACATCTGCTAATGTAAAGTAAAGTTATAAAAAATAATGCACTCGTTTTGATATACAGTTAATGTCATTGTTATACAATAGGGCACTCATTGCAATACAGAATCCCCTTTTGTGAGGCATATATGGTGTATGTGATGGTGAGGGTTGTTATTACAAAAGCTAGCAAATTAGCTGCTTGGCGTGGTATGGCAGGCATGGCATCCTATGCTGTGGCTTACTATGACTGGGCTCTGGGCTCGTCAATAATTCATCAGTCAGTCAGACCATCGAAACACTATTTTTACAAAGACTCCAACAATATTATACTAACTGTTAGTATTGAGAGAGAGAGAGAGAGAGAGAGAGAGAGAGAGCGAGAGAGAGAGCATGTGCTCGCACTTTAGTTGCCTTTTGCCAACAAATGGCTTATATGTGCTCCAAATCGTCTAAATTAACAAAAGATGGTATAACGCATCGATTTATACCATAATATCTATTGTTTTACTATTAAGTCGTGTCCACACATCACATCAACATTGCTCTCAAGTCTATTAATAATTCAATCCTTTACTCCAATTAATGCAATTATTTCTCACAATTTTTCATTTCAACCATTTCATTCATTTAAAATCAACATTACATTCAATACATTAACGTTATTTCATACAATATCATGACTTTAAAAATAAATTATTAAACAATGCTGGTAACTGTGTCTGCAAACAACACCGAGTCTGCTATTGGAGTCAAAACTTTTATGTCATACGATTGTAAACTTGATTTTATTAATTTAATATATAAATGAAATTTTAAAAACAAAATAAAAAAACTAGTCTATAAATGGGGAAACAATAACTCAATATATAATAGATGCGATGGAAGTGTAGTACACAATGAGATGTAAGGGCAGAGACTTTATTGGAAAGTAAAAGTGAATGAGAGGAGAAGCCCCTGACGGCCAATCAAATATATAGTCTCTGATAAATCAAATCTAGGAATTGGTCTAAAGATGTACAGATAGGCACAGATACGTGCACTCAGTCTGTGCGCTGTAATAAAAAAGTTAGACTAACTTTTTGTTGTGTGTATTAGACTTAGGATAAGATAAATATTGTACAGAAAAATATGTGAAAACGAATGGACAGACAGTAGTAGCGAAGCTCTTACTCCACACAAACATCTCATGCGAACATTATTTTGAGAGAAAAGTACCAGAATTTCGATGTATTTGAGTGAATGAATGAAATTATGCTTTCCAGTGAACTAAATATATTGAAAGCTTATATAACTTTATGTAGAGTTAACTCATTTAGATTTGAATTTGTGATATAGAATTGCATTTAAAGCCTAATTTATTTTACTTTTCATTTGATTTCAATTTTCAGATGGACTCTAAAACTCGGTTTAAATACAGTTTAAAACTGTGTGATAAAAAGGAAAATTTCTATTTATTTATTTATAAGTAAATTGAGAGGAATTGAGTTGAGTTAAGGCAACAATTCATTTAATAATTCTCTATTCTCTTCACAAATATCAATATCTGTTTAGCAGTTATGGCACTAAAAGGAAGAGAAAGTTGTGATTCAATCATACAATGAATATGAGTTTAGTTGTATTAACAGGACGTAAATGCGGCAAAATATTGGCATTGCTTTTGTTAGACATAATATCAGCAAAATGATGGGGCAGACCATCTGCTCAACTCAAGAGGATTATATGTAACATTAGGGGAAACCTCATGAGCCGGTCCTCTACACACCAATTATAATGTCGGACCTGTTCTGATGCTTCAATCAAGTGTATTGACTATACAAACCATAAATTACTGATTAAGTCTAATAAATAGCACTTCAAATCAGTGTCTCTTTCACGACATTATCATAAATAATAACAACTCGAAAATGTGTCTCAATTCGTGAATTGTGTCAAAATTTAAATGTTTAAACAGCGAGAGAGCGAGTCATTCATTCATTCATTACTTTTGTTTGCTTTCAAATATTTATTTCAGTATTCAATTGAATAAATTCATTCGTTTCTCTAAATATTTGCCGACAATTATTAGAAATACTTTTTTGTTTGGAGATTATGAAACAAAATGAGAGGAACCACTCATTTTTATCAGTGAAACAACGGGTCAGTCATATTAAAATCGCGCAAATGTTATCATTTAAAGGTCGGCGCCACGAGCCGTACGCACGCCTTTTCATGAGCGGCACGTGTATGGGCCCGGCTATCAATGCAAGTGCTTCTCAGTTATGATAATATCTCCCTTTCCTCGAGTTATTCGTCACTATGAATGACAAAAAATATGATATCCGAGACCTACAGATCGTATCGAAAGCACACGTTTTATGCTTATTATCCAAACTATTCTCCACTGTTTTGTGTAATAATTGCGTTCAAATGCATTACTCTCTCAATGCATAAACTATTTGATGGCTTTTTTGAATATTTTATATGAAAGCATAACGCGTACAATGCATTCATTTTTATCCTTTTTATGCTTCAAATTATGCTCATTCATATATTCATTGAATATTTTTTACGGTTTCACACATTTTAAAAATATTTGTGACATTTGTTGAAAATAAGCGCATATTTGTGAAAAACTCGAAATTATTTGTGTTATAAATATTGATATATTTGAGAAGAGTATAAAAACTATGAAAAAAGATAACTCTTTAGTAAACTTACCGATCAATGATGACTGGATCAGAAGGGGTTTCATTGCGATTACCACAGCTTTTCTTATCGCAACAGCGGCTGAGTTATGGATGAAAATAAAATAAAAACAAATTGAAACAAACAATAGAAATGATTGAATTGCGAGAATAATAATAAGAAATACTAATTGAATGAATTTCAGGCAAACTCGATTACCTGCACATCACTTCATGGGTGAGCAAAACGCGACACATCTCCGGATTTTTGTCCTGACCCTCGTATATGATTGCCTTCAAACACAAACGATAATACATTTTATTTATAAATCATCCATAAATTCAATAGACTCTGGCATTCAATAAAAATACATTAAATTATAATATCATTTGTTACATCAGAATAATTGGAAATTAAAGAGTCATTTGTTTCATAACAAAAACATGTCTTTCAATGCATTGAATTTTATGCTCCTTGCTCCTTTTGCTTTCAATTCATATTCATTATTCAAATGTTGAATTTTTTCATTTTTTAATAGAGAAGTTCGGATGGAGTAGTGTACGAGTGAACAGGTTTTTTGTGCCACCCCTACACCCATATGGGCTACAATTATCACAACATTGCAGACATTGAATGGATGCCTAACTATTATAATGGTCTGTAATAATCATTGAATGAAAACTGCAAAAGGAGAGAGAGAAAGATGGCTGATATGGTCGACTGACATCTGCTTCAAAAAGACCTCGATATGTGCGGTGTTTTTGTACAATACAATACTAAAGTATATAATGTATTTTAGAGGGCTAGCAATTCATCCATTCATTCGTATCATTTCTGGTCTCTCCCTTTCCTCCCATCCCTCTCTACACTTGTTAATAGAAAACATCTCTAAACCCAAACACGAAAAGCTTTTCGATGTTTATAATATAGTGTAGACTATAGACTACAAGTGCTCTAAAAACTAGACATGTTTTGCAAGAAAGTGTCATTTGAGAGGCAATGACTATACCATGCAATCACTGGTTGTGAAGACTTGACAATCAAATATAAACCAGAATTGTATTCATAAATCTGTTGAATTTGATAAATTTCATATAATATAGAAAGTTAGTTACAAAAATGGGCTCATATGTGGACTGGCAGGTGGCCTAATGAGAGCATGTGTTCACTCTATGCAGTCGTGTTAACGAGAGGAACACAATAATCATTGAAATTATAGCTAACGGGGCTCACAATCAATGGACAGCATATCACATCTCAAATGGCTTTCGATAAATACTGTTTTGCAACAAATATTACAAACTCTCTAAAGAGTACATTATTTCAGCAAAAGTCTTAAATAATAATAATTCCTTCATTAAACTAATATACAAAACTTTGCTTTATTTCTTTAAATCTTTTCAATATACTGTACTCTGTATTTATAAATATAACAAAATATTTTTAAGTCATCTCTATTTAAATACCAATTATAGTGAGAAATATACAGTAATCACAATTTGTTAAAATAAGTATCTTTTTAGTCGAAAAGATTTTGCAAATTTATTCTCAAATGATTTTCAAATTATTTGTTTTTTCGCTTATTATTATGGATATAAGTAGAAAATATTAGAGAATTGAAAGTTTTCTCCAGAATAATCAATCTCTCTGTAAGAACACGAGAGAGAGAGAGAGAGAGAGAGAGAGAGAGAGAGAGAGATGAGTTCATTCTCCTAATTATTGCGAGAGCATAGATGTATGTGTTGTACGAGTGGTTGGGTATGGAATGGTATGGTAGGGCTGCCTGTGCCCAGACAAGCGTTTGATTGATCCGAAACGTTTCATTGATTCTACAAAAAGATGAGACTCTAATACAGTGTTTGGATAGTGAGAGCACCAGTACTAGAGTTGCCTAAGAGCTGGTGGTTGTGTACACGACTGAGGAATGAATTGAGTAGTCATTGGTTTGGAACAATTCATTCAATCCAATAGATTGCTATTATTGTGTCACTCTTTAAAACAATTGTCAAAATTAAAGCCGATATTGGCGTTAGTGTTGGTAGTGTTGGTGTGTTTAACATTTGTTTGGGGTCTCTTAAAACACTATACATTATAAGCCAAACAACGTTTAGTTTAGGCATTGAATGCTTTGAATCCACTCAAAGCCATAAATGTATATAATCTCGAGTAAGCCTTACATCTCTATAACTATATGCTCTCTCTCTCTCTCTCTCTCTCTCTCTCTTTCGATGTGGAAAATCAATAAACTTTTTGACTGTACGGTCAAAAGCGGCTGATTTATCATTTGGTGGTTTTGTTTTTATGAATCACGCGCTTCATCTGCACTACTATTATGCCCTACAATACACTTCTCTAAACAAATACTGCACTCTTGTATGAATAGCAACTCAAAAGTATTGCTGTATTCATATGTACAGTATTTATAAGTTATTCCTAACATGAGTTCAAATCCATTTTTCTTTCCACTTTTATAGTCGACTCAATAATCAAATAAAATATAGATTTTCTCAATTCAATTTAATTGAAATATTCATAAGTATTATTAAAATAGTAAACATTTCTAATCTCTTTAACTCCACTTATAAGGGGTTATATAATTGAAAGACAAATATTTGAGAAATTAATAGCAAATAAAATATGAATTTTACTTTATATTCTATTAGATATAATTAGCATTCACCATGGTAAACAATTAGAAAAAGGTTTAAGATTCAGATGAAATGCATATAATGACAATGAATTAAAGCAATGCATTGTATATATAGAGTGCATAAACTAATAGTAACCGCAAATGGATTACACAATGATTTATGGATTACAAGTGCTTTGAATTGAATCAAACTAATAAACTAAATGCAAATATCAATACATCACTGTCTGTGACATTGTTTTGCTAACAATTCCTATATTAATAACAATGCCATATCATATATGATGACTTAAATGTTATTTTGTATTCAACGATTCATTTGTCGACAAATAAACACAACAAATGATAGCATAAATTAATTGATTTCATTGTGAATGGCATGAAAGACATACCTGTTTGGTGACTGAGTCGATGAGACGGACGTACAGATCCTGTTCTTGTCGGACACCTGTTCACAGAAAAGACGGACAACTTTTACAATAAGTAATTGATTTAATGGTTTTGAATTATGTATTAAGCAATCGATTGAATGCCTCTCTTTGCCACTGCTTTTCACTATTTCTCTATCATTCTGTCTCTGCTAACACTCAATAAGTTTGATATATTTCAACAAAACACTAAACTTAAGGATTAAAGGTTTTAGTGGAGAGAGAGAGAGAGAGAGAGAGAGAGAGATTGAAAGAAATACCGTTTGCGTAGAGAAGTTGAAGTCTATAATGGATGCCATTATTTGTTTTCTGGCCCTCGCTTTCCTAAATATTAAAAATACCATTAATCTCATGGAATAATAAAATAAAAGTTTTGGTGAAATACCTGATCTTTTTCAACAAACCCGATGAATGTGGTCCTCTCGACCTCGACGGGTTGGCCGGCCTTATCATAGAGTGCTATAACAAAGTGAAAGAAATTGCTTTTCCTTAAGTTGGACGGCGGCTGCTTCTCAAAGTGCGCGCGACCTAAACCAACACTATTGCCGTATATGAGACACGCGTTAATTGACAGGTATATCACGAGTTATATAAATGCGAAACTATGGGTATATCACAAACACCACAATAGTATACATATATGAGACAAATGGCGGAAAGCCATACAAATTACAAATCAAGTGCTAATTGATTTGTGGTCTGACCGACAGGTGAGCTAATGAATAGAACAAAGATTGGATGTGAGGTGACAAACCTGGCAACAGCAGCCTGGTCAAGCATCGAGGATTGCATCCAGGCTGCGGCACCTGAGCGCACGGTGTGATGGTGGTGGTGGTGATGCAGCTGCGCGTGCGGGTGATGGGCCTGAGGCACATGCAGTGCTGGCTCTTCCTTGAGCGCGGCGGTCGGCGCCATACACGGGCCCCGCGGCTGATGTACACCTCCCCCCTCACCCCCGCCGTGGGGGTGCAGACCAAACATCGACGACACGGAATACGCCACTATTGGGCCGGTTGTGAGCACTGGTAGCTCTCGCACTCTCTATCTATTCACTGGTGATTTTAATGTCAGTTCTCCAGTGGAGTTGATGTTTAGACTTTGGCTTTATTACCACTTATGGTAATAATTATTATTATATTTTGGCCCAAATTTTGGTCACTTTTTTGGTGGCAATAGTGACCAGAATTTAATAAATTCTCGTTTTAAATGAAACGTTTGTTTTCACATAAAAACTGGAAATACTAAACAAGTGATTAGGGATTTAGTCTTAAGTCATTCAAACCACATGTGATTTGATGGCACTGATGGCACTCACTATTGAATACTCGGCAATAATATGTCTCTTGCCGTGCAGTCGATACCTTTCCCTTAGGAAGCAGTCTCGCACATGTTGATGGCCTACGATGTCATACAACAAGTGCACCAAACATGCCCTGTCCTCCCTGACCACTCCTCCACCACACGCCCCACTCCGGAGTATGTGTGTCGCGCAGCCAATCCATTGCCTGAGTATACGTACTGCTCAATCAAAGTTAACGGTCTTATCCAATAAAAATCAATTATTTAGTTTTACAAATACCAATCAATCAATGATATTGGACATTTTTTGTCCACTTTTATCATGAAAGTCACACCTGTATGCATAGACCAGACTGTATTCATGTCCACCAACTTAGCCCTCAGGCTATTCAGAGATTAGGCACTGTTTGGTTATAAATAGTGTACAAGTTTTGCTATTTATAAGCAATTATATGAGACCACAGTTTACAGCGAATCAATCAATTGAGGCTTTAAAACAAAATACCTTTTAGTGACTTCTCTACCGCTAATGACATTGTGTCGGCTCACAATTGAGAGGTCATCCAAAAGTGGGACAGTAGCTCATCATTGGCTTAAATAATTATAAAGCTATCAGAAGCTATGCTCTCGTGTTCTGCAGCCATTCTGTAGTCATAATACAGACGAACTCGGCTTACGGTCAACCCATCGGTCCCTCTAAACGGCATTTCTGTTCATTTTAAGCAGGATTTCAAATAAGTGGGGAATAGTCTACATATTTCATACAATTTGTTATGGTCCCATACCTAAACCACACTAATTGTCAATTGTATTATAATAAATGCTCATTATCACTCATCATTGTACTTTAATTATTATTTCATTTTATTGAACTTTATTGAAGTCTATTATTAAAAACCATAAAACTTAGAATAAACTAAATTATTTAATTAATTTTAGTTTATTACGGTAATTAGATTAGTGCTTGTATAATTTTGTAATAAATGGTTCTTTAAAATATTTTCGCATTTTGATATTTTTGTTGATATATATTTTATATTAAAAAGTAAAAATCAATATTTTAAATAACATCAATAATTACCAAAATGAATTCAACTGTTCAATTAAATCTAATATCACAGAAAAATAAAAGTTATTTGAAAAATGCATTCACAATAATGGGCTTTATTTGCAATTATAAATATATACGAAGCGAACTATTTTGATGAAAAAGTTTTGTTTTATTAACAAAATGATTGCGAGACTAAGTGAGGCTTAAAACCCTGTGAGAAATTAATATGATTTGGAATTAAGTATTAACTCAATTAATCTTTTGTATACATTCTAGCAAACTTTTTCCGACTTATGAATATTTATATGAAATGTTAATTTATGGCAAACTTTTTCGTTCGTAAGTTTATGTTTCGTTATATATTTATATATTAGAGCATTGAATTCATGAGAGAATTGCGAAACTGTTTGTTTCGCTGGGTTTTAATGAAACTTAAATTAAAACAAAAAGTTATAACTTTTATAATTGAGAAGAATTCACAGTTCAGTAGTTGTGCCCAACATTTCTGGTCTCAAACTCTAATCTCTGCCCAAAAGGCATCGCATTCTCGACGGAATAGCGGAGAAACTAAAGGCAAACAAACATTACTTTTATACAGAAGTAAACCAAAGAAAAGGCTTTCAAAACAGAGGTATGAGAAGAGGTCAACGAATGGATTAAATGATAATTTTTGGGTCGAATTAAACACGTTTACTGACCCCTCAAGGACTCACCCTTCCCTACAAATGCACTGCATTTTGCATTTTGATTGCAAATTCAATTTATACTGAAAACTTTGTTTTACTGCTAATGCATTGCAACTTAAAAGTAAATGTTTTAGTTTGAAAAATCGTCCTTTTCCAATTTATTATTTATTTATTTATGATATGCTTAATAAGTAGTGATTTTTGAAAACTTTAATAAGTCATAAATATTGAATGCAATGGAAAATTAGATGAATTGTAAAGTACAGGGAGAGTTGATGTTCACTACATCTGTCACAAACAAGTGAAGTCTACAATAGTTTGGCTAATGTTTAAGTGAAATTGTATCACAAATATATATTTATATAAATTATTTGGCAAAAGTGATCAATACATAGATCTCTCATAGAGTGATAGAGAGGCAGACATACAATAGAAGGCAATCTGTGTATAGAAATAGTGACATATAGTGTTAGGTAGTGTTTGGTATGATTTGCCGAAAACTGCTAAATATTTGATAGGAGAGGCCAAGTGGTGGTGCTTTGAATGAGGGATATCTTATCGGAACACTCGATTCAACACATGCCAGTCCGTCCACCATTGCATGAGGTGTTAGTGATGCGTGACATGATCCATGTGTGCATGCACCCCACCAGAGAGTCTATGTAACACAGAGATAACTGACCTCCCAGTACATCAATACTGCACTACAGCTCGGGTGCACTCACTCTAACATAAAGGTCAACGCATTGATGAACTCAACGTTATTATCAATTGCTCATCAAAATAAATTTGTATTGTATTGTCTTATTAGGCACTCCTCTCCCTTCCCTTCCCTCTCCTTTTCATTACACGTTTACCATTGAGTTGATGTGCACTTCCAGTCAGGGCTCACATGCACTGCCTTTTTTGCACCGCATCTCACTCTCGCACCCATCCATCCATCCATCTGTTAGTCTATCGGCGCCACCGAAAGCACCAAACGCTACACAAACTCTCCTTCTGTTGCATGAAATTAGAGAGAAATCTAAATAAATGATTGAATGAATGGATTGAATAAAAGGTATACATTTAAGAACTGCTCGTATATTATATTATATTAACTAAAACTTCGTTTTCAAGCATACAATCAGACAAAACTTAATCCAATTTGAAGAGCTGGTAGTGTATTGCAGTACAGACTACACAGTGTATATGCAATGGACTTTCATTTTCACATTTTACTAAAATTTGTGTTCATTTGAAGGCAAATGTGTTGGAAAGTTGTCCCACTATTGGGACGCAATACCCAAGACTCACGCGCTATGCAATGAAGTAGTCTTACGGCAGACTAACTCATAGCTTATGTTTGGCTTACATTTGTGAATATGAATACATTCAGTATTTTCTTGTTTTTTTAGCAAAAATGTCTTTTTGGCAAACTTTGGGTACATTTAGGGTCAGAATATGATGAAATGATGTATAGAGTGCATAGACTATGCATTTGTGTGGCGTAGGAGTCGGACCTGTCATGTATGTAATGAAAACAGATGAGGCCTTCTATGCATTATTTAGCAATTGTTTGGATGGAAATACTGTTCAGACGCTGATATCAATTTTGATTTGAATCCATGACCTGTTCCTATGAATACACAACAGAATCATCCGTCAAATCATAGCTGAAGATGTCTGAACACGTTTGGGGCCGACACTCATAAACAAGAATAGAAAGCGAGAGTGAATGAGAGAGTGCATGATTGAGCTGCCGGTGCTCTGCACTGGTGTCTGTCTGGGCGCTCATCTATTCGTGTCAAAGGCTTTCTACTTAACTACAGAGAGAAAGAGAGAGAGAGAGAGAGAGAGAAGTTTGGCCAAAACGAAAACTTTTATCCATTCGTTTGGCAAACTTTGTGTGCATTTACTGTCGATGTTATTCACGCGTCATATATTACAGTACATCCCGTTCCTACCGAAAGGTTGTCAGCCATATAGACTCG
>CAJPVJ010003345.1:0-11157 GCA_905397405.1 Oppiella nova
TCATCCAATACGTGGCGCGCCGTATGATACGAGTGCGGCCGCTGTCCAAAGTTTGCGAGGAAGTGTTCGCGCAGATACTGCCCAAAGAGATGCCGGCGCACGGCATCATCGGTAAGGACAACATGACTTTCGTGATCGTCAAGTTCGAGGGCTCCGGTGCCACCGCCACCACCGCCGGCGTCAAGAGGACTAAAAGTAACAGCTCTGCGGCCGCCCAGCCTCTCGGCCCTCCCGGCCCCACAACACCGGCCACTACGGCGCCCAAGAGGACGAACAGCAAAGAATCACTTTTCCAGCAAAAGCCGAACCCGAGTCCCAAGAATAGCTAAAATCTCTGTCCGTTTTGTGTGTTTCCCGTCGTTATAGAGTCCACAGAAACACTGATAATAAATATTAGAAATAAATAATCTGTAAATAAAATGATCAATTCATTTGTCATTAATATTTACTATTTTATAATAAATTACTTTTTCTTTTATGTCTTTCGCTAATAAAATCTGATATCTAATAGAGTTTTAAGTTTTGTGTTGATTTGTGCGGAAACTTATTGAACAGGATATTCCGTGCGGTGAAGATCAGTGTCGGCCATCAGTGTCCGCTTCACGACATGTAAACGGCGTACGGGGTGTCCGGTGTGGGAGGAGTCGCATCACTTCATACTCTATAACCCCATTTGGGAGACCATTCACATCGAAGTGATGGACATGTATTGGTCGAAGAGAAACAGTTGCTGCCATTCGTACCGATCTCTGTGAGCACTTNGCGTACGGGGTGTCCGGTGTGGGAGGAGTCGCATCACTTCATACTCTATAACCCCATTTGGGAGACCATTCACATCGAAGTGATGGACATGTATTGGTCGAAGAGAAACAGTTGCTGCCATTCGTACCGATCTCTGTGAGCACTTTCGGGTCCATTGCCGACCACATGGGTCTGTCCGATAAGGGAACGGTGTTGGGCTCGTATGAGATACCGACCTATGATGTGCTCAAAGTGTATAAAATGAAGATTGAGGGCACCTATAGGTTGAACGGTTATGTGGAGAACGGATATATAAGACTCCTGACGGCCATAAGAATCGTTGACTTCGAGACTCATGTGAATGAAAATGTGAGGAAACCGAGGGTTGTGGTGACGGGACTCATGAGTGGTGTCCAGCAATCCATTCAATTAGAAATCCAAATCAAAAAAGACTCCGACAATATCCGTGGTGAGTGATACCATGAGTACTAAGACAGTGGCATCAGGAGTGGGATAAAGTAATTCACAAAAGGAAATGGATGTCAAAGAGTTGGAGGAACGCAATGAGGACAGGGAGGAGACGTTTGAACCGTTAGATATCAACTGATTCTCACAACAAATATATATTTTCTAAATCTTATCAATTAATGACTCTTTTTATACATAATTATAAAGTTTTAATCCAAACATTAATACTAATAAGCACTCAATGGATTAGAAAACACTCATTTTATACGTGAAATTAAACATGAAATCAAAAGTGACAGCATTTTGTAAATCAAACTTTTATTTATCTAAAAAACAAATGAATAATTTGATGAATCGATACAACAAAACAAAAACACATTTGATTTGATTCACTGTTTTGTTTGCGGAGTTTTTATCGCCTTTTAAAAAAATACAGTCAAATGTGTGGCGAATGGAAGGAAAAAGAAACTCTTTGTGGCGAACGACATGTGATATTAAGTGGTTTTGGATCCCGGTGCTTTGCTGCCGGCGCCACTCGGGGCCACACCACTCGGGGTCACACCACTCTTGCCGGGAGCGGTGCTCAGCGTACTCCTGGTGCTACTGCCGGCCCCACTGCCTGCGGCGCTGCCTGTCTTGGAGCCCGTCTTAGAGCCGGTCTTCGAGGCGGTGCCGGTGATCGCAGCCGCGCCTTCAGCTCCAGTCAACGATCCGGTCTTTGAGGCCGTCTTCGAGTCGCTCTTCGAGGAGTCAGTCTTCGAGCCGGTCTTTGAGCCCGTTTTTGAGGCGCTGGCGGCGGCCGCGGCGCCGGTAGACGAGCCGGCGGACGAGACGGCGGTGGCGGGGCTTACGGCCGATCCTGTCTTCGAGCCGACCGCTGATCCAGCCTTTGAGCCGATGGCCGACGCGCCGATTCCGCTGCGGACTTGACTACTCGAACCTCCCGTCGATGACAGAGTGGACGTCCCGCCGGCCGACGAGCCGATGGCCGACCTGCCGCTTGAGCTGAAAGTTGACGCGACGCCTGAACCGCCCGCTGACGACACGCTGGAGCCGACGCCAGATGAGGCCCCGGTAGACGAGCCAGTCTTGGACCCGGTCTTTGAGCCCGTCTTTGAGTCCGTCTTCGAGCCGCCGGCGGCCGGCGCTTCTCCCGGCGGCACGTCTGCCGGCGCCCCCTCTGCCGGCGCTTCTTCTGCCGGTGCCTCGCCTTCCGGTGGTTGCTCGCCCTCTTCCGCTGGTTTCTCTCCGCCTCCGCAACAGTTTCCCATTTCTTGTCTTATGATCTTATGAACAGTTGGTCCCAAAGAGTTTTAAACTAGTGATGAGTTGTTGAACTGAAACTGTGTTTTGTTTGTATATCTGTTGGACTGACGGTTTGTAACGGTTTGTGCGGTTTTGAATGAACAGAATATTCGGTGTGTTTTGTGTGCGAGGAATGCATTTAAATGTAGTGTTTAGTACGAGATGTCCACTGATTTTTGGGTCAAAAATGATTTACTTTTGAATTACAGCCCAAAGAGTGTGAGAATTGAATCATTATTTCCGACGAATGCTATACACAAATCATATCTTGTAAGACAGTCTCAACAATGAAAAGTAAAAGTAATAGAAAAAATCTTATTAAAGATATCAAAGATTTATAACAAACTTTTCAAAATAATGACTAATTTACTGTTAAGACGTTTATACCATAGTATAAAGAATTTTATACCCAAAACATTTACAAATTATCTCAATTTAAACCAAATTTATATAAAATTCATTCAAATATTGCATTAAATAAACGGAAAACTAAATTCTGTTTTAAAATACTTTTATTTTACAATTTTGAATAAAATCATGATTTTTGGGTAAATCTTGGTTTGAAGCCTTGATTCCGAGGGAACGACACTTCACTCCTCCTCTCCTCCGAAGTGCGATCTCCTTCTCCTTCTTCTTCGTCCACCACTTTTTCCCTTCGAATGGGAACGCCTTCGGGGTCGACCCCCAGACCGGGAGCGACCCCCAGACCGGGAGCGACCCTTTCGACTCCATAACCTCACCGCCCGATCGCAGTGTCTTCTGCTCTTCGGAATGGACTTCGAGTTCGTTTGGATTCATATTTGAATGAATTTTGCGGTAAAAGTATTCCTAAGAAATTGAATGATTTTGTTATCCAACGACTGAATGATTGGAAATTCAAATGAGAGCTCCTTTTATAGCATTCATTGAAAACAATGATTCAATTCTCGCACTCTTTGGGCTTGAATTGAAAAGTAAATCATTTTTGACCATAAATTCAGTGAATATCTCGCACTCAAAACACCTGAAAGTAATTCAAAGTGTATTTAAGCATAAATTCCGTTAAAAATTACATTTGGATTACAAACCAATTGTGATATTCACTGACAATTCAACACAAATACTCACATTTCTTAACGACTTTTACACTCAACAGCGATATCTTCGGCGAAACCTAATCTGTGTTTCCATTTGTGTCCATAAATACAGACAATAATTAATGGGAAGTATTTGTAGTCTTCTCTGTTGTTGTTGTCGTCGTTCATCTGACGAGAAGTCTAAGCCTAAGAGTCCGCCAAAGTTTCCGAAGTCTCCGAAGGGAAGTCCTAACAAAAAGACTCCTAAATACAGCAGAGGACAGAACGACTACTACCAGCCCTCCCCACCACCGGCCGGCCAAAAGAGACAGCTTTATAACAACCCCTACACTACTGAAGACGAGGACACGACCGGACTTCCAGAGGAAAGGGATGACATAATTCAAAGGGAAGTGATCGCCAATAAACCCGCCATTAAGACGGAGGGCAGCGCCTACTCTAAGAGCAAAGGCAAGGGAATGAAGCGCCGGTCGCATCCGGACACTGAGTACAACCAACAGGGACTCATCGCCCCGGGATCGTCCGAGTTCCAGACGGTCGGCAACTACCTGTCCACCAAAGACTTTCACCTGCAGGTGAGTATAGGCAGCGGCAACTACGCCGAGGTGTACCGGGCGGTGGGGCCGAAGGGAAAGTTGGTTGCAGTCAAAGTGATTAACTTACGGAAGATTGAGGGCAACTATAGGACGAGTTTTTTGCCGAATGAGATAAAAGTGCTCCGAAAGTGCAAACATAACAACATTATTAAGATGTATNGTGTACCGGGCGGTGGGGCCGAAGGGAAAGTTGGTTGCAGTCAAAGTGATTAACTTACGGAAGATTGAGGGCAACTATAGGACGAGTTTTTTGCCGAATGAGATAAAAGTGCTCCGAAAGTGCAAACATAACAACATTATTAAGATGTATGAGATCTCGCAGACAGAGAACCGGGTGTTTATGGTCATGGAGTTGGCCCCGTATGGCACCCTCGCTGACTGGCTCAAGGATAAGGGCGCTCTCACCGAGACACAGGCCGTCCCTATCTATATACCCATACTGGACGCCATGCACCACATGCACACCAATAGGATAGCGCACCGGGACCTGAAGCTCGAGAACATACTGATCACTCGCAATCACGTGCCAAAGATCTCGGACTTCAGTTACGCCATCGAATACCAGAAGAATGAGCCGAAGACGACCACCTTTTGCGGATCGTTAGCTTACTTCAGGTAATTCACGGGCTATTCATAATGACAACCATTACCGAGCGCTTACCACTCGAGCCCTAAACCCCGCTTTCATTTCAGTCCAGAGATACTACAGCGACAGCCGTTTGATCCGATCATATCCGACATCTGGAGTCTCGGCGTCTGTTACTATATCGCACTCAACGACGGCCTGCCCTTCAAGTTAGGCGACGACCGGCTTATGTTACAGAAACAGCTGACGAGGGACTGGCGGTGGAGGCCTAGAGTGGAGCCTAATCTGTCGAAAGAGGTGAAGGATATGGTGACTAAGATGTTAGAGCCGGACACCAGTGCCCGCGTCACCACCGACGCCCTCGTCAGACACAAGTGGGTGACCACCAAACGGACAGCCATTCAATGAGTGATAGCATAACACTCGCCAACCAAACAAATAGTTGTCTAAAACTTTATTTCATTCTCGTTTTGATCTTAAAATTAAATGTTAATTCAATTGTGAATAGTGTCTTATGTTTTGAATTATGTGTTTATTAAATGAATTAAATAGTGAAATGAATTGTGTATTGAATTGAGAACTTCGTGATGAACACCTCCTACACAATAGCCTATTATTGTATTATTGTATCCAGTTCATGACATTTATTAATAAGTTATTAATAATAACTCTAACTTTTTAACACATTTCTAGAGTTAGTTTATGTAATAGTTGTTAGTTAATGATGTTAAATATGTTGTGATTTTATATTTTTATTGATATTTAATACTCATTGTATTTCAATCATAAGAATCTTGTAATGAATTTGTGATTAAAAGCAAGAATTTGTTGCTAATGTCTTAATAATTGTAAATATACTTAATATACTAAATGGTTGGTTATAACAATCGTATGATTTTGTATTCAATTCAATATTGCTGTAGATTTTATATTCAATTTACAGAACATATTCATTACTAATTTAATTCGTTATCTGTTAGAAAAAGTGTTATTGAATATAATTTACAGATTATTTTTATAATAGGACATTATGGGAATTATATTAATAATACAGTAATTATAAGTCATGAATTAAATTCAAATTGATTTTTATTGATATAATATATGATATTTCAATAGTCATAACAAATATGAAAATATAATCATTGAACAACAGATTTATAGGATGTAAGCAATCATTTGATACCAGGTTTAAGAGTAGCGAACGCTTTGTTACCTCTGAGTACTGCACACATCTCTTGCATCCAATTCCAGATATAACTGTCTCTCTCAGACTTCTTCGACTCGAAGATCACAATCAGAGTAATCCTCGGGTCGGGACGTATCAAAAAATAAGTGCAATTCAATTGGGAATCAAATAGTGGAACCAATGAGTCACTGGTATTCAGTTCTTTTGATTTGTTATTCATAATCATTATAAGAGTCGGTAAATGACTTTTTGGCACTTCTAAGGGATAACTATAGATAATAGGTATGGAATCAATCCCTTTGGGACTCTCGAAGCTCTTATACGGTGAATGATATCCAAACCCTTTGTAATCCTCTAAGCCGTGAGTATCAAACAGAAGGGCCACAAACTGTGCGTCAGTTTTGCGCTGAAAAGTGATCACTTTCTGGATGTAATCAATGGACTGTTTGCTACAAACAGTCTTCATATCATTGGAACAACTGTTTGAAACCTGTTTACTAAGAGTGCTATAAAAGTAAAGACTGTATTTGGATATGAGACTAGACTTGAGTCGACACATCCATTGGTAGAGAGGCGGCGGAGAGACTGTTGTCCTGNGCTCTAACATCTTAGTCACCATATCCTTCACCTCTTTCGACAGATTAGGCTCCACTCTAGGCCTCCACCGCCAGTCCCTCGTCAGCTGTTTCTGTAACATAAGCCGGTCGTCGCCTAACTTGAAGGGCAGGCCGTCGTTGAGTGCGATATAGTAACAGACGCCGAGACTCCAGATGTCGGATATGATCGGATCAAACGGCTGTCGCTGTAGTATCTCTGGACTGAAATGAAAGCGGGGTTTAGGGCTCGAGTGGTAAGCGCTCGGTAATGGTTGTCATTATGAATAGCCCGTGAATTACCTGAAGTAAGCTAACGATCCGCAAAAGGTGGTCGTCTTCGGCTCATTCTTCTGGTATTCGATGGCGTAACTGAAGTCCGAGATCTTTGGCACGTGATTGCGAGTGATCAGTATGTTCTCGAGCTTCAGGTCCCGGTGCGCTATCCTATTGGTGTGCATGTGGTGCATGGCGTCCAGTATGGGTATATAGATAGGGACGGCCTGTGTCTCGGTGAGAGCGCCCTTATCCTTGAGCCAGTCAGCGAGGGTGCCATACGGGGCCAACTCCATGACCATAAACACCCGGTTCTCTGTCTGCGAGATCTCATACATCTTAATAATGTTGTTATGTTTGCACTTTCGGAGCACTTTAGTATTTGCATTTTCTCGACGAAAAGGTGCGGGAATTCCGCTAAACTCTCGGGAGGTTTGAGGTTATGGTTGAAGAGCGCCAGCATCTCTTCCCTTCCGTATCGATACTCCGATAGCTTGTACTTCGGGGGAGCGCCTGATGTGGGGGGACTGGTGGCCGGCGCGTTGGGTCCGCCCCCTGACAACGCTTTAAGCCTTTAATTCACAATCAATTCATTAAACAAACGCTTTATTCATTGAAAATAAAAGCAAAACATATGTGAAAAACGTGCACAAAATATGGGCTTTAATTAGCAGTCATTGTGTAATTGGGTTTCAATGAGAAATGTATTGTTTTTGTCTGTGTTTTGCGCGAATGTCTCACAAAATAGTCATTCAAAAGAGTAGGCAATCAGAGGATTGTTACCATTCGGGACCGAACTTCATGTCCGTTGCCATCGCTGATGATCACAATCACTGGATCTCCTGATGTGTTCAACTCTTTGCAACGAGTCTTATAAGCAATCTCTGCGTCCAATCAAATCCTTTGGCAATTAACTAGACATTTGTGACAACAGATTAGACACACATTGAACACATGAACCAAATGAATGTCCAAACGCTTGTAAATCACGGATTGAATGAATTGCATGCAAACAATGAATGAATGTTTTTCGCGACAAATACCTGAATGGTGTGCAAAACAACGTCAATATATATACGGTTGGACTCAAAGCTGTATGGAGTGGTTGAACACAACGTGTCGATCAAAGTGTGGTTTAATTGAAATGAAATGATGTATTGATTGGTGTATTGAATAACAGTTAGCGAACAATTGAATGCGAGTTTGTGTGAGAATTAGTCCGAACAACAGACTCACTGCTAATACATACGAATACAGTGTTTATTATGTATGACTCTCTTCATAGGAAACTATAGCGAAACTGTAGTGTTGTATTCAATACAGTAGTGAATAACAGCTGCAAAACACTACAAAACACATACAAAAACAGCTCTAATATGGTGTCGATATTGTCTCCAATCGCGCACATATTACGTCCGCTAACTCACCGCCAGTACTGACACCCCGTTGTGTCCACCCATTCATGGCTGGCACTGGCATTGAGGGCACAACTGCCCCCACTATGCCGTCATTTATGGCACTAATGCTGTCCTCTCTCTGCACTTCTGTGTCCAGCGATTGGTTCAAACAATTTGAGCACAAATTACGTGCAAATCATGTCTTCATTTGTTTTGAAACTGATTTAAAAAATTATGAAATATTTGTATTTGTTTTGAAAGTGTGACGAATGGACACAAACACCACAACCAGTGAATGGTTTGCACCCATAGTGTGCACCCATTCGTGACCATCGAGTGATTGTGTCCAGCGGTAAGCCATCGAGGAGTGCAGTGATGTCTGGAGCGAGGGATGTGGTGTCGAGTCAGGAGACAATTCTGGAGCAATACTTCACTCTGAATGCAGTGTTTCTTTGGGACAAAGCGAAGGAAATGGTGGAGAAGGAGAGGGACTCTCATCGCCACCAACAGAACCAGTCGTCGATCATGTCGTCGATGATGACGGCTTTGGCGCAGTTGTCTTTGGCCGACAAGAACTACATTCACCTGCACTTCTTGGCGCCCAAAGGCTTCCTCCGCAAAGACGTGTTTGTATTGACGGCTATATTTGTGTGCCATTTGTGTGACATATGTTTGTTATCTTTGGATGTGTTTAGAGTGAAAGGAATGTACGAAACCCTCAGAAGTGAGTTCGAGAGACTGCACGACAGGGGGAACACCTGCGCGTCCACTGAGCCCAGGCAGGCGAGCACTACCCCATCCACGCCCATCACCACAGCTGCTGTCCCCGCAAACATACCGTCGGCCACGTCTTCCAGTTCTTCGAGCATACTATCCATAGCCGTGTCGTTGTCTTCGGCGTTGATGTCGACGACGAGCGCGAACTCCCAATCGGTGCCCAACTCTCCCATCAAAGCCACTCTGGAAGTGTTGGATCGATTGGCGGCACATATTTGCGGACAACTCTTGTGGTACGTGAGGGCTCGCATCGAAATGATGGACATCTATGAGAAGATAACTATTGTCTCGAATCAAAAGTTTTGTTTATTTGATGAATGCATTAATGGTTTACAAGAGATCATCAAAACCAATGCCCGGCACTTTGTGGTGGGCTAGGATAGCCGGTACTTTTCACCAAAGTGGAAGCTCACGCTATAAGAATACCGAGAGTACTTCCGAGTCTGTCTGTAAGTTTTAGAGGCTAAAGAGCTGTCAAACAAATCAAATGTTCAATCGCAAACAAAACTCAGTTCTTGGGCTCAAATGTCTCTGAATCGAGAGGCAGCACAGCGTCGGAACTCCATTCTCAGGACAACAGTCTCTCCGCCGCCTCTCTACCAATGGATGTGTCGACTCAAGTCTAGTCTCATATCCAAATACAGTCTTTACTTTTATAGCACTCTTAGTAAACAGGTTTCAAACAGTTGTTCCAATGATATGAAGACTGTTTGTAGCAAACAGTCCATTGATTACATCCAGAAAGTGATCACTTTTCAGCGCAAAACTGACGCACAGTTTGTGGCCCTTCTGTTTGATACTCACGGCTTAGAGGATTACAAAGGGTTTGGATATCATTCACCGTATAAGAGCTTCGAGAGTCCCAAAGGGATTGATTCCATACCTATTATATATAGTTATCCCTTAGAAGTGCCAAAAAGTCATTTACCCACTCTTATAATGATTATGAATAACAAATCAAAAGAACTGAATACCAGTGACTCATTGGTTCCACTATTTGATTCCCAATTGAATTGCACTTATTTTTTGATACGTCCCGACCCGAGGATTACTCTCAAACACTAGAAGCTCAGCTTCTTCAGACTCTCTCTGTCAATATAGACCTTAACCTACGTTCTCTACACACGTCATGAGTCTCCATTGTTTCGCAAGCGATGAGAATTTGGACCATAGTTTACTAACGATACATCCTATAAATCTGTTGTTCAATGATTATATTTTCATATTTGTTATGACTATTGAAATATCATATATTATATCAATAAAAATCAATTTGAATTTAATTCATGACTTATAATTACTGTATTATTAATATAATTCCCATAATGTCCTATTATAAAAATAATCTGTAAATTATATTCAATAACACTTTTTCTAACAGATAACGAATTAAATTAGTAATGAATATGTTCTGTAAATTGAATATAAAATCTACAGCAATATTGAATTGAATACAAAATCATACGATTGTTATAACCAACCATTTAGTATATTAAGTATATTTACAATTATTAAGACATTAGCAACAAATTCTTGCTTTTAATCACAAATTCATTACAAGATTCTTATGATTGAAATACAATGAGTATTAAATATCAATAAAAATATAAAATCACAACATATTTAACATCATTAACTAACAACTATTACATAAACTAACTCTAGAAATGTGTTAAAAAGTTAGAGTTATTATTAATAACTTATTAATAAATGTCATGAACTGGATACAATAATACAATAATAGGCTATTGTGTAGGAGGTGTTCATCACGAAGTTCTCAATTCAATACACAATTCATTTCACTATTTAATTCATTTAATAAACACATAATTCAAAACATAAGACACTATTCACAATTGAATTAACATTTAATTTTAAGATCAAAACGAGAATGAAATAAAGTTTTAGACAACTATTTGTTTGGTTGGCGAGTGTTATGCTATCACTCATTGAATGGCTGTCCGTTTGGTGGTCACCCACTTGTGTCTGACGAGGGCGTCGGCGGTGACGCGGGCACTGGTGTCCGGCTCTAACATCTTAGTCACCATATCCTTCACCTCTTTCGACAGATTAGGCTCCACTCTAGGCCTCCACCGCCAGTCCCTCGTCAGCTGTTTCTGTAACATAAGCCGGTCGTCGCCTAACTTGAAGGG
>CAJPVJ010003346.1:0-11150 GCA_905397405.1 Oppiella nova
TGTATGTATGTATGCGTTATAATCACACATAAATCCTATGCTATCCATCATTGCATTAATATATTGAAGTCACGGCTCTAATAGTGTACAGACTTTAATGTGTTTTGTGTAACCCTTTGTCCACTACTACTACGATATAACTGGAATATATTTCTAATAACTATAGCTTTCTGTTACACTGTATTGTATACATAATTTTGAGCAAATCGTATGCAAAACCATTGATCAATAACTGCATGAAAAATGAAGTATAACTTAATTTAAAAGCAAAAACAAAAACTACACTTTTTTTAATTACGCCAATCAATCATGCAGTTTGTTATTCAGACTCAGTTGTTATGTTTGTTATTAGCCATGAATTATAAATAATAAATATTCATTGAATTCTTGAGATATTTGTCTCGCGTTTAGTAGGAAATGATGAGTGAATGAGTGAACCAACGGACAGATTATTGTAATACCCGTTATAATGCAAATACACGGCAAATGTGTTTTCTCTCTCTCTCTCTCTCTCTCTCTCTCTCTCTCTCTCTCTTGCAAACGAGTTTTGCACTCTTTTCTTGTTATTTACCTGTAATTAGAATTAATTTTCTAATTTAATTGCAAAACTATTTTAAACTTTTATAACTTTGAGTCCTAAATGAAACAACAAAAACGAGTAATGCATGCGTTTAATGTTTAATCAATGAAAATGAATGTTCACTACAAACGTCGAGTCCATAATTACTTAATTGTTTAATTTATACCGTAATAAACAGTTTTTCATAGTAACCCACGGAATGGTATGATACATTAAAATGTCTTAACTTTTTAAAAGTATATTAATCTTAATGACACTCTTTGGGGGGACAATACATCTCGAAAAGTGCAGAGAAAACAGTTTATTATTACAGTTATATATAACTGTCATAAGAGGAGTAAAAATATGTTTAATACGATTTATTTTATGATCTTTTGTGTGTTATGTTAGGGTAGGACATGGACTGGTAGGGCAGAGAGCGAGAGAGAGAGAGAGAGAGAGAGAATTGTTCAAAACTATAGGCTTGAAATATAAATTTGATAGAAAATATTTTTATTCCGCATTCTTAATGATAGAGGAATTTCTCTCTCAAACCTCTCTCTCTCTCTCTCTCTCTCTCTCTCTCTCGTCTAACGGTTCATTCAAATTGCTCGACAACTACGAGTACAATGAATATAAAAATACAGCACAAAAAATACACAGTTGTGTAATATTAGTGCTCCTGTTTTGAATAAAATGGAAAAATAATAACAATAAATGAAAGTCAGTTCTGATAGTAGTAGTGGTGGTGGAGAGAGAAAAAAGAAATTGTATTGAAGTTCACACAAAAATAAATGCTTAAACTATTATACAAAATAGAAAACCTTTTTTGTTCACTGTTTCCCATTCAATATAATGATAATATTATAAAGTTATGGATAACAGACCCCGACTTATCCATTGCTTATGTATTAATGTGTATTTTGTTATAAATATAAGCATACGAACGGAATATTGCTATTATTTTTTAGGGCACTATTCATATAAAAACCAGTTTCCGATTGAAATTATAAGCGAACCTAAGGTAACAACAAGTTTTTTGCCGAGACTTATATATTAATATATATTTCATATTATAAATCACACCGTATTCTGCATATAAATCAACTTTTTTCTCTCTCTCTCATGTCGTAAATATTATACACTATTATGTATACAACTATTTATTCACATGAGCTCTACTCTAAAAATATCTAATACCCAAACAACAGGTATAATTGATTTGCATCTCATCTGATATGATACGAGAATTTGCTTTAATAGAGGAAAAACACAACTAAATTGTCTGTTGTTTTGATTTGTGTTGACTTTTGAGAGACAAGAGGGTCAGGAATTCGCCGACAAAACAACATAAATAACTGTTACTTATGTTTGCAGTTCTGTTCATATCATATGAAATTCAAATTCTTGTATACCATTCACTAATGTATAGCCAATATTCATAGCAATTATTACTGATATAATAAAAACACAAAAAATCTAAAATCAATGCATTTTCTCATTCATTCAATCTGTGAATAGTGTCATAAAATTTTCTGTATATTGTATTGTGTTTTGAACTTTTTAATTACTTTTATCATATATTATACGTATACAACGCAAACAACTGTCAAATCATAAGTTATTATATTTGCTTAAATAGAAAGAGATATCAGGAATTGTCTCTCAATAATGTAAATCCCGGTACATTTTGATTGTCCAGATAAATTAACGTTTATTTCATTCATCACGTATTTGTATATTTTAGTTTTCATTTGTATTTTGTGTTTAACTATATATTGTGAGAAAATATTTGGCAGATTCTGTGAACACATTGAATGCTGTGACCGACTATTAGTTTGTTTTTAGTGCCAATTCATTCACCAATTTATTAGTTGTTTTCTCGTTTGCCCTTAACTTACATACGAAATATCCAAATGATATGAATATTTGTTGAATACATTCACGTAAAAACGCTATTCATTTACCTCTCTCTAGGTTTGCGTTTAGTATAAATCATAACTGAACTCAACGCTCAAGAAATGAAAATTAAAAATAAATAATATTCATATTATACATGAATTCAAATCATCGTAATTACCGTACTATATATTTATTCATACATATTATAAATCCTATCATAAACCACAACATTATGTCTCCAATTATATTCATATGGTTTGAATTTATTAAAGAATTTAATTCTTGTTTTGCAAAAAACAAATCAAAACTTATTTAAAATGAATTTATAGAGAACTTGGTAATAAAAACACTAAAACCCGGGTATAAAAGTTTATTTGTAATATGAGCGCATATAAGATTAACATATAATTTTAATTAATTATATTATGTACACTAATATCGCGCAAAACATTACATAATAAGTGCACACAAAACACACCATTATTTCCCATAAATGTCTCACTCGTACACTATATCGAGAGTTCACTGTTTTTCAAATAACAAAAAAGTTTGTTAATCGTGTTATTCACGACTGATTCAAATCTATCATTTAATCCATTAGTGGTTTTGTTGTAATTATGATTCAACACAGCCCTAGACTTTGCAGCGAAAAAAAATGTTTGCTTGCATTCAATTACACGAAATTGTAGACAAAATAGTATTTTACGAAATGATAGACAATTTCGAGGGAATGACAGAAAGAATGACAGAAAGAAAAGCAGCAAAAAGTTTCAGATATTATGTGTTAATGACTGCAAATCATTATCTATGAAATGTCTCCGAAAAAAAGTATTTTTTGCTTTTTTATTATTTATTGTATTACGAGTTGTGTATTAGATATCACAGCTAGCGTTCAAATGAACCCAAAAACATATCTAAAATTATGGGAACTCTCCGAGACTTCAATGCCTTTTGAAATTAAACGTCAAAATAAAATAATGAGTGAAATATAAATACAACCGATAAAACTGAGACATGCATTTTACTCATCGCTACGTAACGTATATTTTCAATCAATATTATGTCCGAAATTTGTTTTAATAAACAAAATATACAACTATTCGTACACTCAATAAGAAAAACAAAATTCTCAAAAGACTTCTCATTTCCTACCATCGATTGAGTGGTGTTTTACATAAAAATAAGTTTATTTTGCGATACATTTAATTGAGTCATTAGATGTAATTTATAGCCAAAAATTCAATTCAATGCACATATCATAACGTAATCTAATGCGAAATTAACTGCTTTTTCACGGCTTATCGTTTGACTAAAATTTTTTGGGGGTATATTTTGTGTGTAGAAAATGTATTGAAATATTGCAAATCAATTGGCACATTGAGATTGAGAGCCCGATATACATCTTATACAACAAATACCTCTCATACCTCTCGGGGCGATATATCTTACCTGTAATATACGGTATATTATATAACGGGCTATTAATTTGGTGTCAAATATGATGGGAAATTGATTGGAAAACAATCAATGGGTTTGTGTTTTCCATGATTACTATGTTTGCCATCAAATCATTATGCGATTAAAGTTTAAAATATATTTTTATTATTTTTTCCCCTTTTGAACGCGAAATTTATTAATTATGTCCTATAAATCAAAACACATTATTTAAAATATATTTATTGATTGGCTATAAGCGGTTCGGTGAGGGGAAAGCCATTTCACACACCAACCCGTACAGTATTACCAATAAGTTGTACACTTATTACATAATAATTATTAATCCATACAATCAATAATTTTTTGCACTTTTTTTGAACGCTTAACGCTTGAAGCTATTGAATGGGGTTTTTATAATAATTTTTTAATTAGTTTTACGTTAAATAAGTTAATCGTAAAAAACGACTTTTCTCTCAATCCGTACGAATATTATTGGTTTTATTATTGAGCGGAAAAAATTCATTATAAAAAACACTATTTACTTGTTATCGGCTATAATTAAGTTACAATAAATCTTGGCTTTAATTAATGAAATCATCATTTTTTTCTTGGCGGCCACTAATTTGAAATGTTATTTATTTAATGACATTCTTCAGGCATACCTGTGCCTACACTACACTATTATTATTAGTATTATTATTTGATTTTCATTAACATAATGGATAATATTTGTGGCTTTAATAACTAAATTATTTTAATTACTATTGCCGTCAATTAAATTGCATTTTGTTTGCGGTGTGTATTTAGGGTATATTTATTAAAATATGGTTATATTAACAGTTATGTATAGTGTAAATGGTATTAATTTAGCAAATTATCTGTTATAATGCACTCCCACTGTGTTTGGATGAGACTTAAGGGCAACAAAAATCACTCAATAAATGACTTCTTAAACAAATATTATAAATAAGTTTTTCGTTTATTTTCTATTATTTGTGAAATACATGGGAAACAAATGTGTAGAATAAATACCACCGAAAAACTCGTGAGATTTTATTTAAGATATAATGTTTTCCCAATTGACTGGTGTATGGAAACAAACAAAGCAAATGACAGCTAAATCGACTCCAAGTATAACTAATTCACGAATAAAAGTCTATTCCCTATCTATGCATTGAATCATAAATTGAATATAATTTGCAAATATTTTAACATATAATTTAATTTCAAATATATATATTCATAATTAAATATAAACTCTGATATGAATAACAATATAAGAAAAACAGTTTTTTTGCGATGAAATTCTGATACAGTATTTATAATAGCGTTCAATAGACTTGAAAAGGCATAACAAAAATTCAATGAACTTTCGCTTCTCATTAGCAAAACTGTCACATAAACTAATAATTAGTTTTTGTCAAGAAAGCATTTAAATAATTATTGACATTGAAATTGTAGACATACCTGTCCCTCGTGTAAGTAAAAAACACGAATATCTTAATGTAGAGTAGGGTTGAGTTAAATAAGAAAATAATCAAATGAAACAAAATTTGTTTAATGCCTTTTTGTTTGAATAGTTTTACTATACATACGCCAGACATTCAAATATGTTTTTTAAAGTTTTCAAAATATAATTTCAAATGCATTCAAACATTTTCTAAAAATAAATTAAGTGTTAATGTTTTGATTAAGACGTTCCCTTTGGGTTCAAAAAGTTATCGGAGAGAGAGAGAGAGAGAGAGACAGAGAGAGAGAGAGACGTATAATTGAATGAAAAGAAATAAAACTCTAAATAAGATATTAATTGATGGATGAAAATATGTGATCAATAGATTAGAAAACTTATATTTATTTAAACCATAATAATAAAGAATTTTTAATTCAAATTCTTTACCCCTTTCTTCATTCAAATTGTTTTTTATTGTATTAATAAAAAGTTTTTTATTTCCAAACCAAGTCTTGTTTTCCCAAATTTTATGGTCAGTTCTGAAGCTTTGATTTACAGGTCCTTTGAAAATAAAACAAAAACAACAATATTTATGAAAATGAATAAATTCTTAGCGACAATAATGCCTTATGTCTTCTGGAGCCCCAAAAAAATAGGCAATAAATTTGATTTACAATTCATATATAATTCATAATTGATTAGTGAATTGAAGTTCAATTCATATCCGTTGCGGTCTTTTATGACGATTTCTATTCTACTCGAATAATCGCCAGAATTATGCTCTCTCTCTCTCTCTCTCTCTCTCTCTCTCTCATACGCTGTAAAAATATTTATATATAAGTGTTGTTCACAACAAATTCAATTCAGTTCTTGTATTTCCTTATTCATGAAGTTTTTCCTTAAACTCCATAATAATAATAATAACATAAATATATCATTATTTAAATCGAATCGTTCCCATACTCTTAACATTGATGACCCACCTATTCATAGCACTCCGGTGTATACTACAGTATATGCACACATAGCTACAGGTATTCATAAGCATTCATGGGCACAGGTATGTTCCTGTTTGTATGATATGTTCACTATAAAGGGTATGTCAGCCCTTCAACACAAACTCTATTCTAAAGCCACACAATCGCTTCACTCAGTAATTGCCAGCAAAAAGAGATTTTGACGATAAAAATATATTTTAACTATTTTTTCATATCTTATGCCACATTTGCCTCTCGAAACACAAAACCTTTTTTTGTTGTATTTATTTAATTGAATATTAAATTTAATTTTTATTGTTTTTAAAGAACACTATTTCTCTCTCTTATTATTATTTCAATTTTATTTCTCGTTTTTTGTGTGTTTTAAAGAGAAACACATTTTTAATGATTGCCTGCTCTTGACTCCACAAAAATATATTAAATCAGTTAAGACTATAATTTATAAGCTCTTAATTCACAACAAAATAAGCAATTTTTTCACTTAAGACTTATTATTCGGTGTTTTACTTACATTTTAACGCTTCTCTCTCTCTCTCTCTCTCTCTCTCTCTCTCTCTCTCCTTAACTTATAATTTATATTATGTTTCGTTTCGTATTTAATAATATGTTTTGTGTGCTTCTCTGAGATTAGGCATTAGATTAGTGTCTCATTTTCTGCGGCCACACGGAAGAGAGCACCGGTATGTCCGGCAGACCGGTGCAGCAATTAATTGTTTCACTCCATAACTCCATACATAACTGTGCATTTGTTTTTATATTATGGGCGCACAATGTGTTATATTTATTACAGAAAAATTAATTTTGCCGATTTTCAAGGTTTTATTTATTTTATTCACTCAATTATACTATGATATCAATTAGCAGTTTGTGTTTTTTTAAGACAAGGGGATTATCAGCCAAATAGATGCCCAAGAGTTTAAAGTAATTAATTATTATTAACACTATTTATAATAAAGAGATCATTATTTGAGAGGATTTTTCGCCAGAGAAAAGTTTTTGTTTGCTTTTTACAAGTATTAGTTCACCCGTTGTATGCCTTCAAATCGTTTTTAAGAGGTTTTGAGCGAAAAAAATGAATTACAGACACAAAATTATTTGCCATTTATTTAGTTTTATGTTTTATTTAACATAATATCCACGGAATATAATATAAAAACAATTCAAGCATTCATTGCAATGAATTACTCGCAAAAAATTCAAGTCTCCTTCACTTCCATACAGTAAACGACTTATAGTTTTATCTCATTCTCTCTCTCCTGAGAAATGTTTTAACTTTTAAACTGAAATACTTTTTTATGCGTCTCTTTCTGAAAGTCAAACAAAACAATAAGAAAATACTTTTTAGGAAAACACTTCTGAACATTATATCTAAATTCTTGTTTACTTAAATCTCTCTCTCTCTCTCTCTCTCCCTCCCTCCCTCTCTCCCTCTCTCTCTCTCTCTCTCCAATCAGTAGGAATTACATAAGAAATAACATAAATATTTTGTTAATTGAAATTTTATAACCAGAAAAATGTGAATTTTGTATATAATTAGGATAAATATTGTGAAATAAAGATGTAAAATATGATTAATTGCATAATATTTTAAATAAAAAATATTTTAATGTGTCTCAAAGTAAAACTTTATTAACTTGTAAGTAAAAGTAAAAATTAAAAGTTATTAAAAACTTTTACTTTAAAAGTCAATTCATATTCAAATTACACTCATCAATGATAATGAAGTGCTGTATGTGTGTTGTGTTTGTAATTAATACAGTATTGGCTATATTAACACAATATTATCCATTAATTTCTGGCACTTTATGCACAACAATGAGTGAATAGATATAGTTTTAAAATTGAAAGCAAATAACTTTTAAAATGTCAATAAAACTATTTAAATAATTTAGTTTAAGTTTTCAATATTTATTCGTAATATCAGTGAAAATGTTATTTAAATAATTGTTTAGAATATATTTATAAATTTGAAGGAAACCTATAATTTTTTTTATAATTTCCACAAATTTAACTTAATGTAATTTGATTTTAAAACTTTTAGATGTTTTTAAATTTAAATAATTTGATAAAAGTAATTATTGTAAAAATAATATTTCTCGAGTTCCGAAAACTAGACAAAAATTAAACCCTAATTGTAGAGAAACTATTGTTTAAAAAAACTTCATAACAATCAAAAATTGTGTTTTGCGTTACAAATACCAACAATAGGTTAGCAAATAAAAGAGTTTAAAATAAGTTGTATTTAAAATGCACTCAAAATAACGAAAAGTTGAGTTGAAATGCGCGCCAAATGTATTGCCTTTTAAAGCCAACAGTGAGTACGAAATGAGAGCAAAAGTAAACAATTGATTGAATAATGCATTAATGGATGAGTTGTTCATCGCTTCACACATTCATTGCATGACTCGCGAGGAGTGTATGACTTGACACCCATTCACACCAATTATCACCACAAATGAGTCAACTCTTGTGTGCGACGGACCAACTGCTGGCCATCGCTGACGACAAGTTTATCGTCAATAATATGCTGACGGATGACGACTTAGGTATGTGTTGTCTGAACCACACCTTCCCATCACCGCTAAGACATGTCTCTCACGTGTGTTTTGAATCCGTCTCCAGACCTCGACTTAGATCCGTGCGTTTGGGCGGACCTGTTGTCCAACGACTCCAACAGTTGTGATTCAATGATCACTCAGATGATGGACACGACGACCGCTGTCATAGCAGACGCCACGCAAACCCTTCAGACGCCGGAAACGCCGCCGTCTTCTGACCGCTCGACTCCACCCAACTTTGACGACCTCTTGACCACCACTCAGACGGCTGTCCGCACGACACACAACCACCTCTTCATACCGAACGGCACATCACTGTCACCGCAATCGCTGGCCAACGGCGTCGCTCTCATACCGGCCATCAATTGGTGTCCAATGAGTCCTNACCCGTTGTATGCCTTCAAATCGTTTTTAAGAGGTTTTGAGCGAAAAAAATGAATTACAGACACAAAATTATTTGCCATTTATTTAGTTTTATGTTTTATTTAACATAATATCCACGGAATATAATATAAAAACAATTCAAGCATTCATTGCAATGAATTACTCGCAAAAAATTAAAGTCTCCTTCACTTCCATACAGTAAACGACTTATAGTTTTATCTCATTCTCTCTCTCCTGAGAAATGTTTTAACTTTTAAACTGAAATACTTTTTTATGCGTCTCTTTCTGAAAGTCAAACAAAACAATAAGAAAATATTTTTTAGGAAAACACTTCTGAACATTATATCTAAATTCTTGTTTACTTAAATCTCTCTCTCTCTCTCTCTCTCCCCAATCAGTAGGAATTACATAAGAAATAACATAAATATTTTGTTAATTGAAATTTTATAACCAGAAAAATGTGAATTTTGTATATATTTAGGATAAATATTGGGGAATAAAGATGTAAAATATGATTAATTGTATAATATTTTAAATAAAAAATATTTTAATGTGTCTTAAAAGTAAAACTTTATTAACTTGTAAGTAAAAGTAAAAATTAAAAGTTATTAAAAAGGAAAAACTTTTACTTTAAAAGTCAATTCATATTCAAATTACACTCATCAATGATAATGAAGTGCTGTATGAGTGTTGTGTTTGTAATTAATACAGTATTGGCTATATTAACACAATATTATCCATTAATTTCTGGCACTTTATGCACAACAATGAGTGAATAGATATAGTTTTAAAATTGAAAGCAAATAAATTTTAAAATCTCAATAAAACTATTTAAATAATTTAGTTTAAGTTTGCAATATTTATTCGTAATATCAGTGAAAATGTTATCTAAATAATTGTTTAGAATATTTTTATAAATTTGAAGGAAACCTATAATTTTCTTACAATTTTCACAAATTTAACTTAATGTAATTTGATTTTAAAACTTTTAAATGTTTTTTAAATTTAAATAATTTGATAAAAGTAATCATTGTAAAAATAATATTTCTCGAGTTTCGAAAATTAGACAAAAATTAAACCCTAATTGTAGAGAAACTATTGTTTAAATAAAAAATTTTTCATAACAATCAAAAATTGTGTTTTGCGTTACAAATACCAACAATAGGTTAGCAAATAAAAGAGTTTAAAATAAGTTGTATTTAAAATGCACTCAAAATAAATGAAAAGTTGAGTTGAAATGCGCGCCAAATGTATTGCCTTTTAAAGCCAACAGTGAGTGCGAAATGAGAGCAAAAGTAAACAATTGATTGAATAATGCATTAATGGATGAGTTGTTCATCGCTTCACACATTCATTGCATGACTCGCGAGGAGTGTATGACTTGACACCCATTCACACCAATTATCACCACAAATGAGTCAACTCTTGTGTCCGACGGACCAACTGCTGGCCATCGCTGACGACAAGTTTATCGTCAATAATATGCTGACGGATGACGACTTAGGTATGTGTTGTCTGAACCACACCTTCTCATCACCGCTAAGACATGTCTCTCACGTGTGTTTTGGATCCGTCTCCAGACCTCGACTTAGATCCGTGCGTTTGGGCGGACCTGTTGTCCAACGACTCCAACAGTTGTGATTCAATGATAACTCAGATGATGGACACGACGACCGCCGCGCTGTCCGTCACAGCAGACGCCACGCAAACCCTTCTTCAGACACCGGAAACGCCCCCGTCTTCTGACCGCTCGACTCCACCCAACTTTGACGACCTCTTGACCACCACTCAGACGGCTGTCCGCACGACACACAACCACCTCTTCATACCGAACGGCACATCACTGTCACCGCAATCGCTGG
>CAJPVJ010003347.1:0-11150 GCA_905397405.1 Oppiella nova
AAATTAATTGTTCAAAAAGACATAAATAAGGGAATAAATATGATATTCAATCAATAAATTAAATGTTTACATAAAAACACTTTAAAATGTGGTTTCAGATCATATGACATAAATGAATGCAAAATAATAATAAATAAATACATAAGAAATCATCAAAAATACGATTCAATGAAATGCATAAACAAATCACAAACAAAAGCCAACCATTTGTGTACTTTTAAGACTATTATTATATTACTATTATTAGCAATCATTTTGTTAGTAATACTAACTTAGTATGAAACTTATTTCAACACATACTAAATGAGTAAATAATTAGTGGAAATGAAATGAATTAAAAAATTTGTAAAACAAACACAAAATAATTAAATACATAATGCGTTGAATGGGAAACACATTACAAGTGATAGTGATTGCAATGTATAGACAATCGACTCATTCATTGTTGGCATTCAATTAAACGACTATTAAATAAATGGTTAGTAATCCTAAGCATTAGATGATTATAATTAAGACAGTATTTAATGAACAAATAAAACAAATTAAAACAAGTCTTCATTCAAACCTTGAAAGACATTGAAAGCACACAAAATGGTAGCGAAATATATATATCTAACAAATTATGGCAATATTTGCTGCTTTTGGGGCCAACACTACCTCCAAACCATTACTCACTTATGGATCTCTTGTGGTATACTTCTGGTTAACATACGTATCGATAGTTAACTAAATATACGAGTAATTAGTGATCAGTGAGTGAAAGGCAAGCAATCAAATGAATTGCATTTAAAGAGCAAATCAATGAAATGACGCAAAAGTGTGTCGTTTGTGTGAGTCTCAGTGAGTATGCTATGTTAGGCTATGGCTATGGCTATGGCTATGGAGACAACCATTGGTTGAGACTTACGTTTCAATTGTTTGCTTCCCTTATGTGTCGCTGATTTGGTCGCCAATCACTTCAATACACAAATGGATTCAATGGAGACACTGATTGCGATTCAAACGAATGCAATCATACGATTCAAATGGGGTTCAAATTGTTTGCACAAAGTATTCAAACAATCATTGAATACATATCGCATGAAATGAAAGCAAAAGCTAATGAGTGTAGCATTGACTCCGAGTCCACACATACACCAAACCAATCGACAACAGGATTGCTGTTTCACTCACACACTGTCTGTTGTTATGCGAAACCTATTCAACCCTTAATCAGATGCACACCAATCACCACACCCTCCACACCACTCACACTCCGCCCCCAACGCCACCCAAAGCAGCGCCACCTGAGGGGCACTTGCGTACGACACTCGCCAACCATTGCACTCGTCATTCACGCCATCATATGGTGCCACAGATGGCATCACACATGATATGGTGGTGGGTGTGGCCTGTCTACCCGAAATTTACACAGGTATTTACTGTGTGTGTACCCCGGTTACTTTCACATTGTTTTCAAAGCGTTTAGTACATTTGTTTCTGCAATAACCTCAACTTTTCGGTATGTTATCGCAGCTAACGTTTGAGATATCACTTTCAATCACTAGAAACTCATTTCACTGTAATGAACGTGGTGAAATCTGTGAGCGTCATGTACGTCATTACCGTAATGTTACTCAAATTTGCTTTTATATTAAATAAGTTTGTTAAGAATGTTACTAACCGTTATAATTATGTTTTGTTTCCAATCGCTCATTTTAAACATTGATACTAAAAATATGTCTAAAAATGACAGTAAAAAATTATATAGTATTTCATTCACTTCTGTACGCTTTCAAATTGATTAATATTTAAATATACAGAATAAGTAATAATAGATTATAATAATATATAAATTGACTGTAGATTATTAAATCTATTCAAAAAACACATGTCAGGCAATTAGAAACAACTGATTATTTGCACAAATAAGGCAAATGCATAATAAATGATTAGAATTGCGGGGTCTATGGTATGGTACAGTATTTGTGGCAATTATCACAATAGGTTCACATTTTGAATCCATTCATTCATGCAATCAAAGTCTGCGATGGATTATACAAATCCAATAAGTCTTTAGCGGTCGCATGTTTGGTGTGGACGCGATAGGCGACGACCACGGCTTCAGTGCACACGAGACGAGCGCTGATCTTATTATCCAAGAGATAGTCGTAAAGTCCCGACAATAAGGCATTGATTTGCTGTCAATAGAAATAAAAGCATTAATACATTAAATGGTTAGACATGAGTGACAATACATACACTATTGGTCTTACTCTCATTCTTCTTGGACGCCATGTAAATGATTTGATCCCAAAACTCGTCTTCGATATACTTAAGAGTTTTCAATTTATCGGTCAATGCATTGAAGTGATGATTGATTTTAGTGCTGCAGAAGTCATTGCCGGCAGCCATTCCTTTGGCGATTTGGACCAACAGTTCAATCACGTCCTCTCTATCCCACTGATCATCACTCAGATTACGGGACAACTGATCGAAGGCGTCGACCCATCGGCGACTGTTCTTCAGGGTCTGCGTCCTCTCGACAATTGTCTCAATGTTTTGTGAATCTCTTTTAGGAATTTTGAATTTCGTGTCAGTATTCAAGTTATTATCGCTATAAACAGACATTCCCTTCATTTCACTACTTCTTTGGCTCGGAATGTAATTATAAGACTTCTTCGGAGCCTCAGACGTAATCTCAAAGTCATTTAATTTCGTGTATTTGCTCTCATTCTTCACGTCATTCCTCGTGTCGGCCGAAGAGCTCTTTCTCTTGTATTCATTGGTTTTCAAGAACTTCTTCGAAAGGCTCTCCTCTTCGAAGTCCAACTCATCGTTTTCCTCTTGAATGACACACAAGTCTATCATCTCTTCGTGACTCCTCTTCTTCTGGTTATTGGTCTTACGATCACTCGAGTCACTCAAACCGTCTCCATTGGTCTCATTCGACAGCTGTCGACACAATCGGTTGATCTTGTGGTCAATGGATTGACTGAATCCGTTTGTCTGGACATGAGTGCAGTATTTGTCAAGTTTTGGGAACCGATCGATACGAACCACAGGAAAGCGTTGCGATCGACACGTGTTTTGTTTTATCACATCTTTGTATGCCTTCAGCCTCTTCTTCTGCACTTTAACCACGGCTTCGGATGACTCGTAAATGATATGATCATCCATTGCTTGCAATCACTTCACAAATGCTGCAATCAATGACTGAATGTTCAGCCAATTGTATGGCTAATGTTGTCTCATATGAATCACTCACTCAATGCCTTCATGAGTGTCTAATCACTGTATGACTGACTGTATGACTGACCCAATGCTCACCAATACCGTTGACACTGACGACTAAATGTTAGTCATATTTAGTGACAGTTTGTCACCATTTGCGCCAAACTATTGAAACACAGTTTTGAACNTTGTCTCCATAGCCATAGCCATAGCATAACATAGCATAGCATAGCATAGCATACTCACTGAGACTCACACAAACGACACACACTTTTGCGTCATTTCATTGATTTGCTCTTTAAATGCAATTCATTTGATTGCTTGCCTTTCACTCATTGATCACTAATTACTCGTATATTTAGTTAACTATCGATACATATGTTAACCACAAGTATACCACAAGAGATCCATAAGTGAGTAATGGTTTGGAGGTAGTGTTGGCCCCAAAAGGAGCAAATATTGCCATAATTTGTTTCATATATATTTCGCTACCATTTTGTGTGCTGAAAATGTCTTTCAAGGTTTGAATGAAGACTTGTTTTAATTTGTTTTATTTGTTCATTAAATACTGTCTTAATTATAATCATCTAATGCTTAGGATTACTAACCATTTATTTAATAGTCGTTTAATTGAATGCAAACAATGAATGAGTCGATTGTCTATACATTGCAATCACTATCACTTGTAATGTGTTTCTCATTCAACGCATTATGTATTTAATTATTTTGTGTTTGTTTTACAAATTTTTTAATTCATTTCATTTCCACTAATTATTTACTCATTTAGTATGTATTGAAATAAGTTTAATACTAAGTTAGTATTACTAACAAAATGATTACTAATAATAGTAATATAATAATAGTCTCAAAAGTACACAAATGGTTGGCTTTTGTTTGTGATTTGTTTATGCATTTCATTGAATCGTATTTTTGATGATTTCTTATGTATTTATTTATTATTTTATTTTGCATTCATTTATGTCATATGATCTGAAACCACATTTTAAAGTGTTTTTATGTAAACATTTAATTTATTGATTGAATATCATATTTATTCCCTTATTTATGTCTTTTTGAACAATTAATTTATAGAAAGTTCATATAAATTATAGTAAATTATAATAAATGCTTAACACATCATAAGATAAGTTATGATACTATGAAAGCATACAAATATACAAATTATGAATATATTATAAAATCTTAAGTTATGAGCACTTGATTTGGGTTTGATTTAACGATTACATAATCGCTCACTCTTTCCATACAATCACTTGTTTTATGTATTTATTTGCAAATCCATTATTTCCTTAAATTTAAGTCGAGTTCAACGCTTAACTCATTTGTTTCATAAACCCATTTAAACATTAGTTTAATATTTCAGGGCTTAACACATAATCTGATTTTTGTTTAATATTTTATTTATTATATTTTTAATTAATATTCAATTAAGACTTATGTAATTAATTGAAGCCTTTTGTAATTGTAATATTTAATTGAGATTTTGATAATATGTATAGATGTTTAGTGTAATGAAATCCATATGATCTGTAATTTTAAGTAAAAATTTGTAACCGAAAAATAGATGACAAATATAGGTCAAGAAGTTTTGTGTTACTGAATATGTGTTATGCGTTACGAGTTTGGGTTAGCCTTTCATTCACTCATTTCATACAATCTCTCATTTAGTTTCTAATATTTGCTAAATAATTGTGTGATTTATCGTGTATTATAACATCCAATGAATGCATTATTAAGCGATTAATGATTGAAAACTGTTTGTATTGCAGAACGCATTCACTTAATGGATAAAAGTATCAAATGTTAGTCTGGAATAGACTTGTCTTATATGGCAGACAGAAAGTCGAGTCATAAAGAGGGGACAATCGCGTCGTCTTCTTTGAAACGGTCTCAACGCTGTCTGGGCTCGCGATCGCCTATCAGAACCCGGTTCGTACCGCTCGGCCGCCAACCCTTGTCTTTGTGACCATTTTTTTGTGACCAATTGTTTTGTCTTGAATTTAGATCAAAATCTTTAGCGTCGAAAAGAGATTTATTGAGTCAAAGTGTTGGTTCAGGGGAACTGTCGTTCGCTTCCACTTCACTACACACTCAAGACTATAGTGTAAGCGATCTCTCGACTAAAAGCAAACCAAACAAACGCTTATCAGAAGAAGACTCCTCTCCCGGAAAAAAGGCTAAAAGGGAATCGACTTCTTCTATAGGTTTGTCTATAAGTCTATAATTAATGAAAACTTATTTTTAGAAACGATTATTGTTTACAATTTAGATAAAGACTTGATTGCAATCAACTTAAGTCTTAGTAAAGAAAGGGCTGTCCCTTCGTCTTCAGTCGATATCCCGAAACGCAAAGGAAGGCCACGAAAAAAGTTCTCGACTTCTGATTCATCTCTACTTCAGTCATCTTCTGGACAGACATCACATACAGAAAGCTCCCAAAGGAGTGGTTCTAATCAGCCATTTGTGGCCACCGCTGACCACTCGTTTGGCTCTAAACGTATTAAAAGTAATCCGAAGTCATTGTCGAACTCCAGAATTGGTACGAGTAGTTCACGTGACCTGTCGGGCGAACAAGAAATAGGTCCAGAGAGGACATCTACAACGGGGTCGTGTGCCAGTAGTTCGCGCCGGCGTTCCTCCCGCCTCAATACCAAAGCGCCAGTCAATCCGTCGTTGACTTCTAGTTCCGGTGCCGGCACGTCATCCTTCGCACCTAATTCTGCCTCTAATTCTGGAGGAGGGAGTGGAAGACAGGCACTGATCAGGAGTAACACTAGAAGTGGTGGTATGGATGAAGATGTCTCCAATGCAGACACTTCTCGAACCGAAGCCTCATCTTTGAGCACCGCGTCGGCCAGTCTGACGGCCGCCGCCCAGTCGTCAGTCGCCGCATCGGTAGCCTCTGTGGCCAATGTGTTGGTGGGCTCAGCGGACAGTGAGTCGGATGACAGCGAAATGGGACGCCTGCAGGCCTTACTCGAAGCCAAAGGGTTGCCACCACATCTATTCGGCGCTTTGGGACCTCGAATGCAACACCTGTTGAACCGGTCGATTGGCACCAGTAGTAGCAGTAAAGCTCATCAACTCCTGCAAGGATTGCAAGCGAATGGAGACGAAGGCCAACAATTGCAGGCTGTGATGGAAATGTGCCAACTCTTGGTTATGGGCAATGAGGACACACTCGGAGGCTTCCCAGTGAAACAAGTCGTGCCGGCGCTCATCACTCTGTTGTCGATGGAACACAACTTCGATATCATGAACCACGCGTGTCGTGCCCTCACGTATATGATGGAGTCGTTGCCGCGCTCTTCGGCTGTAGTCGTGGACGCCGTTCCCGTCTTTCTCGAGAAGCTTCAAGTGATTCAGTGCATGGATGTGGCCGAGCAGTCGTTGACTGCGTTGGAAATGCTGTCCCGACGTCACAGCAAAGCCATACTTCACGCTCGAGGAGTGTCTGCGTGTCTCACATATTTGGACTTCTTCTCGACTAATGCCCAGCGCTCTGCCCTTTCGATTACAGCCAATTGCTGTCAGAACCTAACCATCGATGAGTTCTCCTTAGTTCAGGAATCGCTCACAACTCTGAGCTCCCATTTGACGCATTCAGACAAGAAGTCCGTTGAAAGCATATGTTTGGCGTTTTCGCGATTAGTTGATTGCTATCAACTCGAGTTCGCTATTATTAGTGAAATAGCATCCAATAGTTTGTTAACTAATTTGCAGCAACTCTTGATTGTCATACCGCCCGTCATCAGCACCGGTACCTTCGTTAGTGTCATTCGAATGCTGTCTATCATGTGTTCCTCATGTCCTGAAATAGCGGTCCAACTCTTGAAACTAAGTGAGTATTTGATTGATTATACAGTATTTGGTAACCAATGGTAACATTTGTATTCTTCCGGTGCAGACATTTGCGAAACCCTTCGCTATCTACTGCTGGGCTCGAGTGCCACGAAAGATGACATGGAATTAGTGAACCGCAGTCCACAAGAACTCTTTGAGATCACGTCTCTGATCGGAGAACTGATGCCTCGTTTGCCGACTGACGGCATCTTTTCTGTGGACAATCTTCTCTGCAAACAAACTGGTGTTCAAATGGAAGCCATACTCTGGCAATGGAAGGACGACAGAGGTTTATGGCATCCGTACAGCAATATCGACGGCCGGATCATAGAAGCCGCCCATCAGTCCGGCGAAGATGAGATCAGTTTGTCAGCGATGGGCAGGACTTATGTCATAGATTTCAATTCAATGCAACAAATCAACGAAGAGACGGGAACCTCACGTGCCGTTCAGCGCCGAGTCAACTGCGCCACTGATGTCGCCTCTCTCTCCCAAACCACTGGACGTGCTGTCGATCCGCGCGCCGACAGTCTGGAGAAGGAGCCCGAGATGGCGAGTGCTTTCGTCAAATCACTTTTCAATGTATTATATGAAGTGTACAGTAGTTCCGCGGGACCGGCAGTTCGCCATAAGTGCCTCAAAGCATTGTTGCGTATTATATACTATGCATCCAATGATTTATTGAAGTCAGTGCTCAAGAATCAGGACGTCTCGAGTCATATCGCAACGATGTTGGCCTCACCCGACCTCAGGATCGTTGTCGGCGCCACTCAAATGGCGAACATTCTTATGGAGAAATTGCCCGAAGTTTTCGCCATTTATTTCCGGCGCGAAGGTGTTATCCATCAAATCCAGAAGCTTTCCAAAGGGGAGGAGAGTGTGGACTCCTCTTCCACTTTGATGTCTCCGTCAGCCATAACCTCACTTCCCGTCTGCAAAATGGAACCGATTGCTGGTTCCAGTTCCGCACCCGTCTATCCATCACAATCTCATTCAGTGTTTTTCGAGACCACAATGAATATAAGCCCTCCGAACAGCTCATCACCACTGGAGGCGTCGCCTCCCTGTGATGTGTCGACTGAGATGTTTGCGAATACAGTTCAAAGTGCTCTACAAAACGGATTTAATAATAACGTATCCAACTGTGCGTCCGCCCAATCACTCACTTCTCTTAGCACTTCAGTTCCCGTCACTCCCACAGCCTCTTCACCGGACATCCTGTCCGCTCGCAGTGCCGAAGACACCGTCGCTGTGTCCGACCATTTAGTCAACACCGGGTATGTCTTTGTGTCCTTTTCTTATTGCTTTTACCCAACCATTCATATCATTACTAAATCTTAATACTAACAGTAAGTATGTAGTTTTGAGTGTAAAACATGATTAAAGACTATTTATAATTAATGACAAGATTTAGAAATAGATTGTATTAAATGAGTTAGAATTAAGTTTAGTAATGAAATGAATGCCAATTGAACACAACTACCATCTGATGATCCAACCCTTACCTAATCTTATATAAGATGATGAATATATCCATCGCTTTACCGGATTCTGAATAATTAGTGAATTTCTAAACCCTTAATCTCTTGTAATCCCTAATACTAATGAAGTCCTCCTATCAGTAGAGCTGATGAGACACTTAAGCGCAAGAGAACTCGAAAGGCTGTGAACGCCAGCAGTTCCGGTGTCACCCGAAAGACTAGAAGCGAATGTGATAACAATTCTTCACTCAATTTGCGAAGTTATGCCACTCATAGCACCCACAGCTCTGCCTCTAATCTGAACCGAAACTATTCAACTGAATCTGAAATGACGACAACTCTGACCACTCCTTATATATCTCTCCCGATATTTATCGGCGACAATACGTCTGCCAATAACAACGTATCCAATCTGTTGAGCGCCACCTCTTCAGTGCCAACGCATACCACATCCCATAGCAGTCGTGGCCGCCCGGCCTTCAGATTCAGTTCGGCCGCCGCGAAGACGAGCGCTTTCTTTCAAAGCCTACATCCGGCGCGTTGGGGCCGTTGGAACAACAGCTCACCCGCTCTCGTCTCTTCCAACAGTGGCCTCTCCTCCGGACGCTCTCAACTCGTCGCCCATTCCTCAGACCACACCTCTATCTCCAGAACCTCTTCGCCGCGATCACCAAATAATAGCGGAAACAGAGAGAAGATTCGACTTTGGATTAAAGAACAGGCGAAGGCTTTTGAGGACAAATACTTCAAGGATGAGGAGTCGACTGAAGTGGGCGACGCCTACACTAAATCCCATCCCTCTCTTAATATTCTGAATCGTTTGACGAAAGCCATTGAAATGTTGGGCGACAACCATATCAAAGCACTCGAAGACATTCGATCCGTTGTCATGGAGGGCGACATCTCGTCGTTTGAGTTGAACCACTCGGGACTCGTCACCCGTTTCCTCCATTTCCTCGTCTCTAACAACGACTCAAATGAATGTCGCGATCAAAGACTTCGCAGTTTTCTTCACGTCTTCTTCGGTACTCCACTCGAAGACACTTTTCAATTGGATTCCATAGTGTCTGCAAATGTAGACTACGCGCCCCTTTCGGCGTTAGTCAATAAGTTGAACGCCTGTGTCTCCCAATTGGAACAGTTTCCGGTCAGAGTTCACGACTTGGTCGGGTCGGGCACCGGTAGCATTCGTGGTGCCAGTGCTCTAAAGTTTTTCAATACTCACCAATTGAAGTGCAATTTGCAAAGACATCCCGACTGTACTAATTTGCGGCAATGGAGGGGAGGACCCGTCAAAATAGATCCGTTGGCTTTGGTTCAGGCCATTGAACGCTATTTAGTGATCAGAGGCTACGGAAAGATCAGGGATGAGGACGAAGACGCCAGCGATGACGACATCTCAGACGAGGAGTTCGACGACAATATGGCTGCGATGATGATCAGTCAGAATCAGGGACGACATCGACTCCAGTTCTATATCGGCGAACAACCCCTGCCTTACAATATGACTGTCTATCAGGCTATCAAACAACACGCTTACGGACACAACACTCACAACTCCGATGGACACGAGACGGACAATGAGTCGGAGACGCCTATGGGTCACGCGAACATATGGGTGGCCACTCATACCATTCATTACAAAGCCTATGTCGAGGGTGTGTGCAGTCCGTCGACCGGATCCAATGCCATCGCTAACTTAAGTTCCAGTCAATGCCTAACCAATAGAAACTCAAACAATAGTAGTAATCAAAACTGTAATAATCAAAGTGGAAAAAAAGGCAGTAAAGGAAGTTCTGGTGGAAAGGGATCCAACAAAAAGAAAGACGAGCTCTGGATTGAAGGCAAAGCGCCGTCCGTCTCGTCGCCTTTAGATTCATATCTTAAGCCTCATTTGCCATCTTCTATAACAGTCCAAGACTTGTCTCTAGAAGTGCTTTCACTGTTAAGAGTCATATACGGTCTGAGCCGCCATTGGGGTTGGCTCTACCAACTGCCCGATCCGTACAACAGTGCTCTACCTCTTCAAGACTTTATTAATGTCAAACTCACGGCTAAAGCCAATCGTCAACTTCAAGACCCACTGGTGATAATGACGGGCAATATCCCGAACTGGTTGTCCCAAATCGCCTATTCGTGTCCATTCCTGTTCCCATTCGAGACGAGATACCTATTGTTTTACGTGACCTGTTTTGACAGAGACCGGGCTCTCCAGAGGCTCTTAGACAGTGCGCCCGAACTGACGGGAAGTGATTCCAGCGAAAGAGTGACCCCAAGACTGGACAGACGGAAGCGAACGGTTTCGCGCGAAGACATACTAAAACAGGCGGAAACCGTTTTACATGATTTGGGAAACTCGAAGGCATTGCTTGAAATACAGTACGAGAACGAAGTCGGCACTGGTTTGGGGCCAACCCTCGAGTTCTATGCCCTCGTCTCCAAAGAACTACAGCGCGCAGACCTCGACATGTGGAGGGGAGAAGCCGTCTCCGCACCCAAAGTAGTCGTCCATCAGCCCAACCATAAGATAACCGCCACTTCTTCGACAACTGCTAATGAAAACCAAAACAATAATCAAATTCAAACCAATCA
>CAJPVJ010003348.1:0-11148 GCA_905397405.1 Oppiella nova
AGAGCTAACCATCTGTTGGTCGGTATGAATAAAGATAACGACAATGCGATGTCTACTCTGGAGGACATCGCGGATGTGATCGATGTCACAGACAGTGATGATGGTGTCGAAGATGTGCCACAAAAAGAAACTGATAATCAAATGAAAGCTAAGACTTTTGATGAGTACAAGAAGTCATTGGATGGGCTCAGAGGTGTTGCCCAAAGTGGGGGTCGATTTGGATACCCAGTTCCCATGGGAACTAATTGTGTGGACAAAAGGTAATGTACACTGGTTATGGTATTATTTTATGGTCAAAATATAAGCTTTATATTTAATAGACCCGATAAGTCGATTGATGAATATGTTAAAGCACTGTATGGCGGGGTTACCACCGATGGCAACAAATATCGATCCAATGATAGCAAGTCTGTGGACAAGAAGTCAGAGATGTTTGTGTTATATTTATACCTTAAGACATGATTTGTTAAATGATTTTAATTAAATTAAATTAAATTAAATTTATATGTTATACATAGGACTACAAGCATTGAAGTTATCGGCGAAATACCTGTGCGACCAAAACTTGTCGACTCATCTGCGGACAAAACAGTGTCCTATAACACTAAGGGATTGCTGGATGAGTTTGGTCCGCTGAAATCAACCAGGTAGTTTTATGATTATTGATAAGATTTTTTCATTTTTTATAAATATTTTTATTCAATTAGTGGCCGATCACCAGAATTACCGCAGTATAGGGCGACACCAAGTGTTATGAATGGCAAATGGTTTGCTATACTATTCTGTATATTATGTTTGTTAGTAATTAAATGTTTTATATATTAAAAATAAGTATCGACCGATACCGGGTCAGTTGCCAAGGGCCCTTTGACCAGGACTATATGAGCAATGATATGAGAGACAATTACTTGAGGAATAGTTATCCGGTGGGGCCTACCATTCACCCCAAGATGTTAGCGATGAAAAAAAGTTTGCTATTATTACTTACCTATCTTATTTGAATAATATGTACACAATTATGTCATATAATATGTGTTTTAATTTGTTTTTAAAAATTTTAATTTTATTTTCAGGCAATAAAATGATTGACATATCATTAAAACGTGAGACAACTGGTTAGGATTTGAATGGAAATTAGGATCCCTTTTTGAATGCTAATTGCTAATTACAAATTGATTAATTAATTTAACGACTAAATTTAATAAGTAAAATTTAAACATTAAACTCAAATTGTATTAAACGAAGTATTACTGTATTGATTCCCAATATATATTATATTGAATAAAAACATTTTCAAAACATGTATATTCCTTAAAAACAATGTAATTAACTTTATATTTTTGATTGATATTATATTAAATTGATTTATAATTATTTATATTTATTTAATTAAATAATTTATGCTAAAATTAAAACAAAAAATAACACAAATTCAAAAATTTAAATTAAACTAAAAATATAATTTCTAATAATTAGTCAATAATAAGCTCTACATCATTGAAACCATATTTAGACTTATTTTCATCAAATAATTTCTCCAAACTATTAATATACTGATTGTGAAGTCGGTTGACCTCATCATCGGAAGGGTTGTCCACTTTTGGCACGTCTATAGGCTTTCCAACTATTATATTTTAGTTATAATAATTAAATGCAAACAAGTATCAATACAATTACTATACAATATAAAAGGATTTACATCAGAAGGTTCTTTGATTTTGTGAGCAGAGACTGTAAACCATTGAGTTTCAAATGTAAGTAGCATTGACATTTATTAATGCTATAAGTGTTACTATTTGTAATAATTTGTAATATGTGGAACTCAATGCTGTAAACTATAGTTAGGACTAGAGTACAGGCAAATACCGGCACTAAAATCCATTTGATTTTAATATATAATTCAAGATATTTTTATAATTAACCAATTTTAATTTGTTTAAATTAAAAATAACTTTACTAATAAGATTAATTAAAATTTATTAATAATGAATATAACTTGAATTATATATTAAAATCAAATGGATTTTAGTGCCGGTAGTTGCCTGTACTATAGTCCTAACTATAGTTTACAGTCTGTTCACAAAATCAAAGAACATTCTTATGTCAATTCTTTCACATATAGTATAATGCTTACCAACTGTGGTAACTGGTATACGCCGGGGAACTATATGTTTGAGGATCGGTATGGTAGCATAGCATTTAGCTAGGGCATATTGCTGACATTTACCAAACCACGAGTCTTTTGCGAATACTTTTTGTTCCCATAACTCATTTTCACCGAATGCCAGCACCGGTACCAACGATGCACTGGTAGTTCATAAATATAATACAGATCCATTTTACAGAGTAAATATCGCATAGAGTAAGTATAATATTATACGTAAAATGTATGATTCATACAATACCCGTGTTTTAACGCAATTTTCACAAATCCTTTCCTATGTTTGAGACACAGTCTCATAGTATAGGGCATTGCGTAGTGGGCCTCACGACCCCCGCCCACTACCACAACCACCACTTGCCCTCCGGTTCCCTCTTTGCCACTAATCAATATAATTAGCAAATAAATTGTTTTAATTGTGTTTGAGTACAATATGACTAAATAACACACCTCACACACCATTCGATGCTAGATTTATTGGCCGATATAAGACCTGGATTACAAGCAACAGTTTTATTATAATTAAAATAATTATTTTATACTTAGTTTATTAGTGTAAAATATTTTAATATAATATCAGTTATACCAACAAACCACTTTGAACTACTTTATATCTTAATGTATAATACTAATGAGGGATTGGTTTATAAATTATTTTAAATGTTACAGTATTTCATAATATAAGTTATATAATAACAATTTACTTTCTAAATATTTGACAGTAGGCTAAATGGTAAAAAGGTTAACCGATCAAGAATCTAATAGTAACTTATAATACTGTATAATAATTGAATACCGATAGCCATTAGGGAATCCCGACAGAGCGGGAACCAAAAGTTCCACATAAGGCCACACATACGGACGGTAAACCCATTGAACAGTTGTTGAAAGCTGGGACTATTACTCGTAAAATGATAAATATGCGAAAGGGCAATTATACCATGCGGGTGGCATGCAAATATGTAGTTTTTATCCGGGTCCAAATCATGGGTTTTGACTAACTTCAGTGGAAAATAATTGGCAAAATGTCTAAAAATGCTAAGTTGTCGATACCACTTCCACGAACGACCACCTAGGTACGTTATATTTTATTATTATTATCATCTATTATATGTTTTAAGATTACAATAGATATTAATTCCCTATTAGTTGTATAATAAGTAGCAAAGTTTGACATTAGTGGAGCCAATAACCAAAAGTCATGTTAACTCTAAATATCATTTTATTATACCCTAATATTAATAATAATAATAATAGTACTTGTAATATATAAGTTGTAATATTATACCTATAGTTGTAATATACCTTTTGATTAATTGGTTCACATTTATTGACTAGTAATACTATTTTACAAGTTTCTGAAAGAGGGAGATTTTTTTGAATCAAAAATTATCAATTTTCTTTAAATAAATCACCTATATATTTATATAATATATTCATGAATTATTATATTTTGGCAATAATTAAATTATGATACATACCACGGTTAGGAGTATCTTTATCAATGTAAAAATAAATTAGGTACAATAGAGTTATGTAATAATATTGTGTAAATAGTAAGTACACAAATATAGCAAGGTGTATTAGCCTAAAAGTCAGCACTTCGTTGAGCACATAAATTACTACTAGTTTTTGAAGTTGTTTTTGAATGTCCATCACGATAGCTATTTTAATATTATTTAAGTAAAGTGCAATATAATACAATTAAACTTTTATTATTTATGAATTTGTTATATAAATAACTATAATATTCATATGCTGTTAACAACTTGTGTATAAGATTTAATTTACTGAACACCTGTTAATATGCTTAATGTTAATTATTTTATATGTAATTTTAATGATAATTTGGTTGTTTGTACAGGAATGCAATTATGAATTTTATGACATGTGAATGAAATCTAAATGTTTTATAACTTATCAGGTGTGTTTCTGTCTATAAACATGAATACATGGATAGTTAAAATTGTGTTAAAAACAGTATTACTGTATTACAGTAGTCTAGTGAAAAGCTTGGAAAAATTATTTCTTATAAGTGTGATTAACATATTACGTTGGCACTTTTTTGAAAAATCTTGACCCCCACCCCCTTTGTTCGCAATTGTTCATATATAACCCTTTTTAAAAATTACGTTCGCATGTCGTTATTTAAATTATTTCTATGCGCTCTTAAGGTCTCAACCCCCTCCCCCTCCCCCTCCCCCCCAAAGTGCGAACGTAATATGTGACTAACGCTTAAGAGTTTAAAATATTGTTAGTTTTATTTATTTAATTTATGATTTATATGAGAATAATCGTATAATTGTATATAAATTTAACATAAATACAAATATCAAAAGAAAGTACAGATAATTAATCAAATAAATCAAATATTACTGACAAAAATATTTGAAAAAATTTCAGTAAAAATTTGATACTTTAAAATGTATATAAAAATAGTACACTAATTGAATTAGTACATTAATACATTAGTACATTAATACATTAGTACATTAATAGTACATTATTAAGCAAGAATATTTGAACCAAGTACATAATTAGTGCATAAAATACATGAAATTCTAGATCACTTTGAGTACACTATTCTAACCACAATCTACATGTCACACAAACACTGGTATATCATGACTACTCAACACTTTAATATACATTTTATTTGATTAGATAAGAAAATCATATATAAATACAAACACTCACCACAAAAAGTATAATAAATGAAATAGTAAGTAACAAAAAACTATAACCTATCAAACAATTAACTATAATATGAGTTCCAATAATAATAATAATCAGTCCCTACTATTTACGCCACTGACAATACGAGGGGTAACCCTCCGTAACCGTATAGTCGTATCCCCAATGTGTCAGTACAGCGTAGCCAATGGGGACGGTATTGTCGGGGACTGGCATTTGGTAGCCTACGGATCGTATGCACGTGGAGGCGCCGGACTAGTACTTTTTGTGGCACATCTTCGACACCATCATCACTGTCTGTGACATCGATCACATCCGCGATGTCCTCCAGAGTAGACATCGCATTGTCGTTATCTTTATTCATACCGACCAACAGATGGTTAGCTCTTTTGCATTCGCTTAAGATTTCTGACAACATGTCCACCACATCCGTGTCCACCGCCCGACAGACACAGCTCTCCAGTGATTGGCCATCCGATCCCTTATCGACTATGAATTTATCGACAATCACTTGCTTCAGGTCTTTGAAGGCCCTGTTTGACACTTCTAGCCATTCCCTTATGGCTATCAATGACTCAGTCGAGAGGTTGTCCCCCTTATCCTTCATATTCTTCCAGTCCTTCAACTCCTGTACGTCTTTTCGATGCACTCTCTCATCCGAGTCCTTGACATTCAGATACTCTTGCATAGCATACACTTCGTTGATAATCCATTTGATGTCATCCCTGTCCTTCTGGTGTACCAACTCTTTCAGTGACACCAACTCCTCCTTTAAGGACTCGTTTTCGGTGTCGATTTGATTGAGCTTTTGGACCAAACTATGGAATCAATTGCAATGATAAGTATCACAAGAACTACAATAATATTATGTATTTTAATATACTTATCAATTTGTGGATCATTGTCGGTGTTATGAGCACCGGTAGTCTCGCGATAATGTTTAGGCTGTACTTCGACGACGTCATCACATCTGATCCAATCGACCAGACATTCATTGGTCAAGAGGTATCGGCACTGTTGGCCGCATATCATCAGAAATGTCTGGTCTTCGTTGAACATACCGTTGCTTTGAAGCAAACATTTCAAGTCTGCGATTGTCTTAACGGTTCCGGTGATGAAGACTTTGAAGTCTTGTGAACCCGAAGGCATTGTCTTCACGCAGACATTGATGAAGCGTTTGTCAGGCATTTGGGTATAATTTGCTAAATCTTTAAGAGATTTGTATTTTCATATATTTAGTAACTTATGGTAATTAAATTAATAGCGAGTTAATAAAGACTAAATTAATACAACCAAAAGCTACCTGTGCTGTCAATCGACTGACTCTCTAGTTGCACACAAATGGACAAATGGACACTGGGTATATGACTAAACACTTTTTGTAACAAAGGACTAATCCCTATAATTGACCTTATAAACTAGTTTATGGCTATTGGATTTGACAAATTAAAAATTAATTTGTTAAGTCACTAGTTTTGACTCATTATAAATTATTAATCATTAATCAATTGTAAAAGTTAAATGTGGGAAAAATACACTGATCAATAGTTTATTAATTTTCACTTTTCCATTCAAACCTGAGTTATTTTCCTTGATAAATAAATACATGTATAACTGAATAGTGGAGATTTTATTAGGTAAACTCCATGAGTATATGAATTGAGTTTTATATTTGAATATTAAATAAAATATTAATAAATTAAAAATAGCTACGAATTAAGAAACAATAATTAAATGAATAGTGCAAAAGTATTATTATACTTTAAAATGATTTTAACATTGGTGTTTTAAATAGATAATAATTATAAAATATATTTTACATGAATTAATAATAGCAAGACTACGGTATTGATACAAATTAAGGGAATTTAAACAATTATTATTTGATTTATTTGAACACATAGTGAAAACTATTAAAATTTAATAAAAATAAAACTATTAAAACATGTAGAAATTAACAATCATTTTATACAATTAACAAGTTTATAAAACAAATCTAGAGATCATTTTTAAATGATTTCAGATTTCATTAAACATTATATCTATATTTTAAAAGGAAAGTAGCCTTCGCTGTATTTTGTGACCCCTTCCCACCATAAGTACAATAAGTTTCTGGACATCTGTTTTATGCCATTAAAACATATCAAATCATATTTAATTCAAAACCACTTAAAACATAAGAAGATACTGAATCTCGTCATCCATTTCTCGGTCTCTCTTATCCTTAATATTCTTCCAGTTCTTCAAAGCCATCACTTCATCCCTCAATGCCTTCACTTCCGTCTCAATCATACCTTTCGATGCCTTTAAAGCCGACAACTCTTCCAACAAATCATTACTTTCTTTCGACAATTGTCTCGAGTTTTGGTCCAAAATATTATGCAAACTATGCAATAGTTATATAAATAATTATTTCAACGTTACATCAAATCCATACACTTATGAAACAAACCTCGACTTCAAAGCAACCAATTTTTGCCTCAATTCATGGTTTTCTTTACACAATTCCTGCGACTTTTGATCCAAATCTTTATGAAAACTATGAGAATTAGATACAATTAATGCAATGATTATTACAAAATAACCTTGGTTAATTGTGAATAGCGAGACAAACCCAGACTTCAAGGCAGACAACTCATCCCAGAACTCCCTTTCCATCGCATGTTTCGATGCCTTCAAAGTCAACAATTCTTCTCTCAATTCATTGCTTTCTTTCGACAATTGTTTTGAGTTTTGGTCCAAAATATTATTTAAACTAATTATAGATAAATATTTATCATAATGTCATTTATATATTCAAATACAACCAATAAATATAATTAAATAAACCTCGACTTCAAAGCATTCAACTCTTCCCTTAACTCCCTTTCCATTGTGTCTTTGGATTCCTTCAAAGTCTTCAACTTTTCTTTCAATTCATTATTTTCTGTCAACAATTCACTCGACTTTGGGTCCAAATCTGTTTGAAATCTACAAATAAAACACAAAAAATATATTAAAATAATATCAATAATAAAGTTATTATTGTTATCATCACCCGTCTTGCAATGGATAGGGAACCCAATCTTCATCCGATTTGGTGGTAATTTCTAAGACATCTCCCTGTCCGAGTCGTGTCAACAGGAAGTCATCACTAATGGGTTCCGAATACCTGTCATTCAAGTCTCAGCAAATCTCGTGACCACCAATTCATCGGTTTTCTCATCGAAGTAGTCATTACGGATGAGATCACACTTTAAGATCTTCACCGAAACTCCGTGTAATGACTTTTGGTTACACCGACAGCAATAGATATATGATTGCGACTTATCCCGGATAACCACGAAATAGTTGCTGGATATCAAGTAATTGGGTTTGTCGTGTTTGTATATGAAATCAATTTTAGGTAATTGTGAATAAGACATGATTATTAAACAATTAAAAATATGAAATACGATATTCAGTGTGTGCTATTAAATGAAATACAATATACAATAAATACCCATTAGATTATCCCTAAAACTGCTAATAATTTTTAAAAACTTAACTTTTAATCCAAAAATTGAGTTTACAACATCTCAAATACAAATCAAAAATTACTAATTCATTAATTTGATATTCATTTACAAATAAAAATACCATTTAATATTTTAAAAGCTATCAAAATACTAATCTACAATTTTATCATGTTTTATCATTTTCTATGTATTTATACAAATGTTTTGGTGTATTCATATTGAATGAATAGAAAAATAAGTAATTTTCCAGAAATAAATATAACTCAAGTTTTAAAACTATTTTCAATTTAATAAATATAAGTTACTTTTAGTGATAATAACTTTTTTGAACAAACATTTTATATATCACTATTAATTTAATTTAAAATGTCCGTTTCATACGATTTTAGCGGCAATGTGACCCTGGTCACTTGTGCTAACACGGGCGTGGCTGTGTCCACAGCCATGGAGTTCGCCAAATCTGGTGCCAATGTTGTGGTGAGCGGACAGTTCGCCGACAGTCGACTCACTACTGTAGCCAATGAGTGCCCAATGCCGGCGCTCAGGTATTGGAAATGGCGGCCGACCCCACCCGGGAGGAAGACATGAGAAAATTGGTCGACAAAACCATTGAGATGTTCGGCCGGATCGACATTCTGGTCAACTGTCCCGTCCATCACGAAAGAGCCGCCTTTAGTGTCCCATCATTTATGGGTAAGAATAGGAAGACTATGCAAACAAACCTGAAGGCCATGGTATTCATGACCAGCATATGTGTGGAGCACCTGGAGAAGACCCGGGGCACCATCATCAACATGTCCAGCATAAGAGCGCTCAAGCTGTATAGTAATTGATCATGCTTAAATTAAATTATAATTTATGTGGAATTTATGGATAGAATCCGACAGTCAGCATATTGTATGGCAATGGCGGCCATTGATATGTTCACCAAATGTATGGCCACTGAGTTGGGACCCAAAGGCATACGAGTTAATAGTTTTAAGTATGTTGTGTTTTGCACCTCTCTCTCTCTCTCTCTCTCTCTCACACACACACACACACACATGTGGATATTGTGTGACTCAAAAAATACAGTACGGGTCCAATGGCTCCTTACCCTTGGGATCCAAATAACATCCCTAACGATCCGTTTATTGAAGTGGCGGCGAAAATGCCGGTGAAAAGGGTTGGTGTGTCCAACGACTTAGCATTCACTGCTGTTTTTGGCGGCACCGGAATCTGCATTTATAACCGGAACTAATATGTGGGTCGATGGGGGCTGTACTGTTGCTGGTCTAACTGGATAAGCCACATAACTTCTATAATCAAAACTATAATCAAGATATTTAATGATAGTTGAAACAAAACTAATAAACAATTAAGATTTAATTTAACGATTATAAAAAAAACAAGTTTTGACCATGTTATTATAATTTGTTAGTATATTTGTAATATTATTTTATACCTTTAAATAAAATATTTTATTGATAAAAATCGTCGCGTTTTGATGAAATATTGTAGTACTCACGTGTATAATACGAGGGCACTCCACCCGACACCCCCATTCTAACCAATCCCTATATCCTATGGGCATCGAGGGAGCATACGACGCACCATTATGGCGGACCTCTACGTCCGTTATAACCACAGCATTAGCCAATTATCCCTTATAAACATCTAGGCGGTATATTAGGCTAAGTGCTCACCCATGTTGTCCATCTGTAGGCCCGACAGTCTCCGGTCCCGGCGGTCGACACCCTAACCCGATGAGTCGCAACTAGCAATGGCGTAGTCTACTCAGTGTACAGCTAAAACCCAAACCTTATTTTATTTAAAAGCACAACTGTCCAGACCGAGCAGTACTGAATAAATGAAAGTGCTATATAGATATCGTGAGTCCGTGGAGGGAAGCCGGACTGACTATATCGCCCACCTTTGGCACCGCCGACAGTGGACCCCTTGAAGACACCAACGAAGTCAGTCTAACGGTAAGACCTACTCGTTAGTAGATCCCTGGAGATCATAGTCGATAGTCGAGTGGTGTAGTGCGTAGGGTTGGCAACTAAAAAACCTAAATCCCTTGAGAATGTAGAAAAAACAATACAAATTTCCTTGAGATTTCCTTGATAATAAAGAGCTGCAATATATAAATGAGATTATGAAACAATATAATTGTATTACATTGGTGCAAAAGTTCTCGCCTCTTATAACATTGCGTTCTATGGCAATTTCGGCGAGAACTTTTGCACCAATATAATACTTTGAAAAATCCAATCATACCAAGTACCAATTTAGGGACAACTATAGACTTAGGCTATTCATCTACTGAAGAAATTAATGTTAAATATTTTGAAAACACATTTAGTTATCACAAACCTATGAACATATATTTAACATAAAAGTATTATTTAGAGAGTAATTAGAGATTACAAATATACTGACTAATTATAATAACATGGTCTAAACTTGTTTTTTAATTATTTAAAATAAAGTTTTATTTTTAAATTGTTAAATTATTTAGAAAATACTTTATACACAACTCATAATTTGTTTTACTTTGTATATACTTTGTAAGAAATATTATAATTAATTAATATAATAAATTATTATTAATAATCATTCACTTGTGTCTGACTTTCAAACATAAGCCGATATAAGCCAAACACATATAAATCAAAGTCCGGGCCATAAGAGCTATGGGACACCACTGGAGACCCGACTCATCGAAACCCATGGATTCAATGACTTCTACTCCAGAGGTATAAGTAGTCGTCGATTGAGTGGTGTTTGTGGTGTCGGACGACATGTTTCCCACAT
>CAJPVJ010003349.1:0-11142 GCA_905397405.1 Oppiella nova
GCATTATTGAAATCAATTTAATGATACAAACGATAAGAGGCAGAGAATCTGATGTTATTTCTAGAGAGACCTGAAAATGCATTTTATAAGCCGATAGAGAGCCCAGACGTATACAGATATCAATCACGAGTAGTCAAAATGATTGCAAACATGACATTCAAAATTCGTATACAATTTATGTGTGTTTTATAAATTGCTTTTCATTGGAAGAGGCCGTTCAGTGGACGGGTAGAGGGGAACAGGGAATAAGAAAAATAGCAAAAATCAAAAACCATATTTTGTAGTCAATTGTGAGGTCTCTCTCTCTCTCCAACCGTCACCTCAAGACCATCATTAGGGACGCATTGGTTGGGTGTCTAACTCGTGGAAAGACATTAACAGGAGTTCTCTCAAGACTTTTAATGGTAAATAAGACTGAGAGGTTTTCGAGAGGAGTGGGAAAAACAAAAACGAAAACAAAAAACAATACATTTGTTGGGAGACACGACTAACAATCGGCTTAAATGGAAACCAATAAATAATAATCAAAGGCTTTTGAGAAAAACGATTTCTCTGAAAAGTCTGACAGAGAGACAGACAGTCTGGTAATGACTTAAGACACACATAAGGCTCACATGAATAGTGCATTTGATGGCATATTTTGCATTTGAATGGCTATAGTGTAGACATCATATGATATCGGGTTTGGTATTGTTGTTAATACCGAATTGACACTACACGTCCTTTACTTACTTAAGTTACGCTAATTGTTTAATTTACTACTCTTAATGTCTGTATTTGTGATATATATTCCTTTATTAAAATGATTTCATACACAATAGACTATCAAAAATCATATATAATACTAATTGAGTGAATTGAATAAATTTCAATAAATTATAATCGATATAACAATAGAGAGAATTAAATGCAAAATTAATTTCAAACACAATTAACATAAAACTGAATGAGTGTTTAGAAAACAATAAATAAAAACAAACTTTAAAAGCAATTTCAAAGTTTCAGATACTGTGCAAAAAACTCTAAAATTAATGAAACCATTGGTTATGCGATTAGAATAGAAATCTAATTATAAATATAAGACATAAATAAATGTTTCGGTAGTTATGGTAAAAATAAATAAATATAAAATATAATATGAAATGACATGAAAACTAGATATTAGTTATAATTTAATACAAACTCAAACTGCACTGTAATCTACCAAACACGAGAGAGAGAGAGAGAAATGTAAATAAAAAACATTAAATAAATTACTCTATTATTTAAAAGAGTATTGTTTTCAACAAATTCACCTCAAAGATAACTAAAGTCTGAATAAATACTTATTTCGTATTAATTGAGTCGAGAAAGTGAGCGATAAGTTAGACAAAAAATGTTTGAAATTAGAGACACTAATAGTAAAAACAAAATGAAATTCGAGTTTTTTGTCGGAAAGTAAAAAATATTTAGCAATTATAAGGTGAATAATAGGGAAAAAATTACATTATATATTGATAGCATTGATAAGAGAGTATTTACCAGCTCATAGACAGCCTACGCAAATACCCACCAGCCCTTTAACACCATACCATCCCATAGACTAAGGCTATGATCTAATATACGGCCCATAAATAATCACATAATCAGCAAAACTTATGCCCAAAATTTATGGGCAAAACTAAAACTGAAAAACTAAGCATCAAAACCGTCATAATATGCACACATATGCGCGAGAAATACACAACAAATGATATACATTTCATTTTTACATAACATATCAAATGTTAATTCGTGGTCATTAGCCCTCGCAAAAGGCGCAGACATGCAAAGGACAGGGATACGATAATCGCACGCCAACACCACTATCACCAAAACAAACAATTAAAACATATATCATCACAAAATTAACTACAATTCCTATGTATATGTAAATCATGAATATTCTGCACACCAAATGTCATTCGGCTTAACAGTAAAGTCAATATCCCTTGCCGTGGGGTCGGGTGAGGGGAACGACAGCTTTTCATAACCGGGAAAAATAACGAGACTATTGGTAAACATGGATTATACACAAATAATTGAAGGCATTTGTCGCTGTCTTTCCAGAGGGGAAAGGGATATAAAAATAAAAATAAATGACATCCAAAAATGAGCATAACTCACACGAAGATAGACTACTTGTGTCCCACGCGGGCGATGATGAGCACCGGTATCTATCACTGCTGAGCCCAGTAGTCACAGAGTTATCATTAAATAAATCTTCTTTCGCAGGCATTTTGTTTTAATCGTCAAAAACAGTAGTCATAAAAAGTTTTCAAAATTCACGACAAATATAAATGAACTCAAAATGAAAAAATAAACTAAAATTATAATAAATCAAAACTTTTTCATCAAAAAAGTGCCGCGAAAATTATGGTACAAATCAAAACTAGTGAATCATTATTTCAATTACTTCGCTCAGACTTTGACAGTCAGTCACACGCCGTATGAGTTAACTAACACTTAAACAGTAGTCAGGAATTCATTTCGTAATACAAATACTTGATATTCACTTCAAAACACTATAAATAGTAAATGACTTCAAAGCCCACAGAAATTCTTTCAAAACGTATGAATATATTATAAAAAACAGACAAAATTTTTCAGATAAAATGAGTGAAAATATTCATTAACAGTGTATAACACAAAACTAATTATAAGTAATTAAAAATATGACGTTATGTTTCAATTAAGCGATGTAATGAAACTGTATTTCATGTGAAATGTTATTATAATACTGTAGTAGATATATGTAATACAAACACGATATCTTAACACAATATGACATTAATATAATGTATAATACTTTTAGTAACACATAACTTATATGACAATTTAATATTGAATTAAAACCAATAGTAATTCAAGTAAATGGTATTACAGCGAAGGGGAACGGTATTTGATGAGCGCATATGTAGGATAAGCAAAGTTCACATCTGTTATCGACTGTATTAATATATCGGCGGAAAAGATATATACTTCGCTATGAACTACAGGTGAGCTAACACTACTGTAATATTAACTCAAGTCAATGATTAGGTAAACTGATAGGAATGGTATGTATATTACATCAAGAGTTGTGTTGTTGTGGAAGTATTGGCTAACATTCAAAACACACCATTTGATTGCAAACACGGATTAATGGGAAGGATTGCAAACACAACACACGTATAAGTAGTGAATAATAATAGCACTCGTACTCAAAGAGTACAGTAGTTTTGTTATGCAATTTGCCAAATGTTTTGTGGGAACCGTTCACTTTAAGGAGTGGTAGGTCGGTCTCTGACTATTTATATAAACCGTAAGCTTACAGTTTGCCTGCGAAGGGACGCCCCCAACTGAAACACTGGTCCACACCAAAGATACTGGTGCTCAGAGGGAAGAGTTGACAACAAAACAAAAACAAAACACAACTAAAAGTGTTTCAAACTATTGCAATCGGTTGAAGACTGTACGCCAGTGTTGCGGAACAGCACACACATAGACTGGTTGTCCTCTCCGGGCTCGGGTTGACTGCACTAATAAGCGGCAATACATCTTACAGTCAGCGATGGGCTCACTATTTCTCAATGAGATAGTCGTCTCCTAATGGGTTGCCTCTCATATCGGGGTCACTGTCTCTATACATGTGCTAACAATGCGCTCAAAGACTTATATCAATGCATTCGCTACACTATCTTATTAATGAGATATCACAATGAGATACGAGTCTCCTAATGGGTTGCCTCTCATATCGGGGTCACTGTCTCTATACATGTGCTAACAATGCGCTCAAAGACTTATATCAATGCATTCGCTACACTATCTTATTAATGAGATATCAAGTAAAAAAAGTTTATAGTTTTTGTCTTTTATTTGATTGTCTTTGTGGACAGTAGGTGAGAGGGAGGGAGAGTCCCAGGTATCCAAAAAAGGGACGATACATATCGTTTTGACAGTAAATAATTACTACTCGCATGCAATAACTGAACGATTGTATTAAATACGATAAAAATGTCGATTTAATCATACATTACATAATGTATACACTGAAGTTTGTGACATAACACTACCGGTGAATGCATTCATACCATCAATTGATTTATATGTGTATTCTGTCAATACATAAAAATGTTATCAAGTCTTTCCATTTATCATAATTACAAATATTAGCACAGTTACTGCATATTCATTTGAATGCTATTATTTCTGGGAATATGATAAATGTAAAATAGATTTCACAACATCTTTAAATAGATAATACATTTTATAATCTCAGTATTGTGTATGAAATAGCCATCAATTATCCAGAAGCCAGAGAACAACACACTATCTGTTATTCACTCGGAATATACCTATAATTTGGTTGTGACTGTAAGTCATGTTTAGGGCCAGAGATTAGACAATCATTAAAATTCATTATAATATTTTAGATATTTATTAATGTAAATTAAAACTATACAATCAAAACACAAAATCATTTGATTATATGTTTTAAATATGTTTATAAACAAATCCCACAAAAATGTTAAAATCATTAAAATTCATTATAATATTTTAGATATTTATTAATGTAAATTAAAACTATACAATCAAAACACAAAATCATTTGATTATATGTTTTAAATATGTTTATAAACAAATCCCACAAAAATGTTAACCAAAAAAGGGTATAAACAATTTTAGTAGACAATAGAGAATATTATCTGAATGGCTATCTATAGATAAGCAATAAATGCCAATAAATGGGTTTAAGAAACAAATATAAATTCAATCGCAAATAATGGTACAAAACTGGTCACGAATTATTCATACAAATAAAAAACAATCTTTAAAAAGTCTTCAAATTGTCGAATCGCTTAAATGGTTAAATCAAATAAGAAATACACACCAAATACAACAGTCCATTAAATAAGTACACCATTGAGAGAGAGAGACAGAGAGAGAGAGACAGAGACTCAGAAAAAGTGTGAAAATTGCAAATCTATTGTTAATTATCGCAAACTAGAGTGAGAAATAAAAAGAGCAAAAAAAATGGGATTAAAAGGCAAACAATAAAATCGATTGATTGCTAAAATATACTCCAATTGATGGACACAAACACACAACAGACTCGTATGAGTCGATTAAAATTGACCTGAAATTCAATACACTATTCAATTGTTTTGTATCAGATGTTAGACATAAAAGGCTTGAAAAACACACACATCTGTGGCACACATTTGATATATCAGTTTATAATTATTATTGCCATCGAAACAATTTTTACACTTGAAATACATTTGGTGTGCAAACAATGAGCACCAGTATATTTCGTAGAAATACACACTTAAACACACTAGCCCTAATATACAAACCGTTTGTAACAAACATAACATTGAAAATAATATAAAAAATAGAAACTAATTTCGAAAATATTGTGTTAAATTAAACGATTTCATTATTAAACAACGTTTTTTGGGTGAAAATCAAAATCTGATTAAAACTCTTTTCTCTCTCCCATTAAAACAAAGTAATTCTCACAACACTTACCGCAAAAAATGTCAATTTATACAACGGTTTGCAGTACGAAAGCAATTTTCCAAACAATTCTCAATCATAAAAACATTTCATTATTAAAACACAAAATCGTTACTCAAAGAGATAATAAAAACTTAAATAACTTTTGCAACAAAAGATGTATAAAAGACTTCTTAAGACTATTTTTCGGATGAATTAATAGTTTTTGGCCAAAACATCGCAAACATTTGTCATAAAAGTTTTATTTGTTTTTATATCAGATGACTGACAAAATATGTTGGCTTTGATAACACCACACAAAACACAGCTTCACATTAATAGTACGAAAAATTTATCAGTAATTAAACCCATTATAAAAAAGATGAAAACTAATTGCAAAACCGTTTTGTCGTCTCAGCGCTAAAAAATCAAAACACAGTTAAGCTAATAAAAAATATTCACTTATAAGACAATGACTTAATATAAAAGTATTTCTTTTATTTGCAAAATAAAGAAAAACAATTTCTAAACAATTAATGAATTTAACAACACATAAGTGAGTCAAAGACTTCGTGTAAAAATGCATCTCAAATGAGTTTCAGCTAAACATTTAACTACAAAATTGTTACGCAAAATATATATTTGTATAAAATGTGATCATTAGAGCCCTTTAGTACTGATTTTAAACCAGTTTAAAGGTTAGCCAACATTTGGGATACACCGGGAGATTGAAGGACTTTTCGTGCCATCAAATCACTCTATTCCGGGTGTGTTGTGGGGAACGGGGGGTTTGGGGGATGACATGTGATTATTAATTAGATGACTAAACTATAGACATATGAATACAATCTGAATATCAAACAACAAACTGACGTTCGGTTTCAACCAAAATATCTATCATATAATTATAATTGAATTTAGAAAAGGATTTTCAAAACTGTGTTTAAAGAGTCAAACAATATTTTAAACATAAACTATATTTTCAAATTGATTGCAAAACATATTCAATGGGACGGATGGTGTGTGGAAATCCATCACAAAATAGTTATTCACGACTAGAAAAGATCACTTCAAGTATACAATAGAATAACATTACAAAATAAAATGCATTTTTTGTCCAAAAAGTTATTCATTTAAAAAACTTACAGAATAGAGAAGAAAATAATAGTTTGTGAGAGAAAAGTGTGAAAAATCGTTACTTAAGAGCCCACAACACCATCGCATACATGGCATACATGGCAGACAAGACAGTCTTCAGAAGACAGTCAGGACATGACATGATATGTGAGACACAATAGAGATAAGTGCAGAACAAGAGTGTATATCATATAACTATAAAAGACTTATTCAACTCTAAACTAAATGCAAAAAGTATTCACAAAAACCATATTTCTTGCGATGCGTTCACATAATACAAGACAACAACACATCATATGATTTAAAACTGAAAAATAGGTTTTTCGATAATTTTCATAGACTTTGCAGACAATAAGAAACACTTCATTGAAACGATTCAATGGACTCAATGAATTGCTAACACTTCCAGTCCTTACATTACAATCCAATGGGGTTTCAGTAGAAAAATTTATATTACATTAAGAGTACCTTATTATTAAATAATACTGAATATAGTGAACTAGAGAGAGAGAGAGAGAGAGAGAGAGAGAGAGACTATTTTGACATAAGGCTGACTACTGTTAAATAATACTCATTAGATATTAAGTCACTTCCATTTGATTAGTACTAATAGACAGTAAAAAAGAGATGTTTCTTAACGTTTGTGTCACGAAAACATGTGATGATTATTGACCTTAACTTTGAATACTTCCCATACATTTCCACTTTATCCTAACTCCACAATAAATACATTTATAATAAATGGATATTTTTAATGCAAGAGAGAGAATGAGAGAGAATTTTAATGAATATTTATATTCAAAACTTTATTTTATATAAATAATTAATAAACGCAATTCAATTTTGATATACAAAAAACAAAATATTTAGAAAACTATTAATATAAATATGAATTTAAAACTCATGTCTTTGTGAAGACTGTCTTCGCATCAAATTAATGGCAAAAGTGTTTTGAAAATTACTTACAGTTAGAGTTACCGTAAAAGGGGCTAAAACTTCGCCTCAAAATACACACAAAAATTAATTAAACACTTGGTTGTGTTAAACAAACATCACATGAAATATAATGAGTTGAATGTCAATTAAATTTAATGATTGCATATCACATATAAATGGATCAATAGATCAATTGGAGGGAGAAATAGATGGATGGCATGTATAGCCACAGCACTGGCAGTAATAAACAAATTAATTACACTTTGCATCAAATACTAACTCGTATTATAAATTAGTTTTTTCAAATGTATTCAAAATGTACTCAAAATGTATTCAAACAACACTCGCCAAGCAATACATTTGACTAAAAACTGTTTCGATATCTAAATGTGTTTTAATACCAAATAAAGTCAATTAACAAATATCTTGAACTCAAATAGTGAGAGAAATATAAAACTTGTTTTTACAGATAGTCCTCAAAAACATTAGGGAATCCGAAAACATAACACAATAATCATAAGAAAATATAATATTATAAGAGATTGCGATTGGAATTCATATTTTCAAGCCATAGATGTGATTCAAAATAACACATTATATTTATATAACATATTACATAACATGTGTGATAAATAGACAGCAAAATACAAATAACTTGTTTTGGCATTTGAATCTAATATGAATGGTGTGAATGAGGGGAGAGAGAGAGAGAGAGAGCTCTTGGAAAGTGTGGAAAAAATTTAAAGATAAAATCGCAAAAACTATGAGACAAATGCTATAAATATAAATATGTTTTGAAATGCAAATTGAAAAACACATACGAAATGGGATTACAGTATGATTTCAAATCATTCTCAAACATCAATTCATACGATGTTTTCGCTGATAAGACACGAGACTTCCGAGTCTTAACGACAGCCAAAAACTAACCGCAAAAAAGTCTCAAATCACGACAAATACGAAAATAAAAACTTAAACACAATATTACAAAACCAATACTTTATAAGAGAAACAATATAATAACCAAATGGAAACTGACGTCCAAAACAACGGGTCACAAATGCAAACCTCAACAAATCTTTACTACTTTTGTTCAAAGTATAGAAATGAAAAACTTGTTTCCAACAGCACTCGTACCGGTATATCATATATATTTTGGACGACACTAAAAAATAATACACTATTTATTTATTACAGGCATAAGTCAGTTGTTTGGCTGAATATCTTCATTAAAATTCAATTTTAAAGACCTTTTTATTCTCTCTAATAATAAATCTCTAACAAAAATAAACACTGTTTAAAATGCAAACAACAAAATTAAATCCACAAAAATTTATAACAAAAAACAGGCAATGAATTAATTATCTCCCTAAAAGAAACACATTTTACAATAAAAACTAAATTTTCAAACTCTTTGAAACACTATTTGACTGGAAAACTGTATTTTTAAAATCTAGATTAAGTCAAGAAATTATCATTTTTAACCGCATTTAAAATTATTAGTGAAATAAAGAGTACACTATTGAGGGGACGATAGGCAGGGGGCTGGCAGTGGAGCACCGGACACAGTGAGAGCTATAATGGGCTACAAAATAAATTCAATTTACATAAAAATCAAATTATAGCCTATATATCAACTAATCATAAAAACACATAAAAATAATCATCGGATTCACTGGCAGTGAGGGTTAGGTTTGCGAAGGACTCATAGAAATATATTTTTAATTGTATTGAATGGAAATTGATATGAAATGCTGTATTAATTTCATATTAAAACATAACGGATGACTCAAATATCATATGAGATATTATTATGTAATTTGCGATTCAGTTCATTGAATAAAAAACTTTTTAAAAACTTTTAGAGAGAGAGAGAGCCTAAACGAAAATTTAATCAAATAAATGGGACACAAAAGGGAGAATAAAATATAAATAATAAAAATTACAATAAATAAGTGTATGAATCAATGAAATGCTAATATTATCCATAATTTGAATGCAATGCTATAGTCGTATACAATAAGCACTTAAACGCAATTAAATACTCAACTATTTTAGAGTCCAATACTAATACANAATAAATAAGTGTATGAATCAATGAAATGCTAATATTATCCATAATTTGAATGCAATGCTATAGTCGTATACAATAAGCACTTAAACGCAATTAAATACTCAACTATTTTAGAGTCCAATACTAATATATAGGGTATAGAAAGGGCAGTCATTCGCAACTACTTTAGGACACAAAACATTAGTGTCCTAAACATTAGTTGACTCGTAAAAGGCATGAAAGGTATCAAATAAAACGTAACGCTGTTTACAAATGGGATTATTGTTTATGAATTAAGGTTTATATAATAATTGTCAACCAATTTGTGTCACACTTTGCCATTCAATATGGCGTCCAATCAAGATATCAAAGGCACCACCGATGATATCACTATACAACTGGTCTCTATGAGCATCCACTCCAGACCAGACACCCCTCGCAAACGCCACAAACCCATCCCAGTGGACACGGAAACCATCATTTCATATGATCGACAATCGGATCCATTGGTGACAAATGTAACCGAAGACAACAACACACTCAACGACTACAGTGTGGCCATCGGTGGCACAACGACTGGCAAACAGAGACCCAAACGTCTGGCAAAAGGTTACGAGTCGTGTCTATCGCCCATCGTTTGTGGCGAATGTCACCAATCGGTGGCTAACAGTGGGGCCCATAAGTGGATCCGATGTAACTCTGTGTGCGGACAACACTTCCATATATCATGTGTCGGTCTCTCAGACAGAGTCTACGCTCTCATGTGTCAGACAAAGGGAGTGACAGTCAAGTGGTGTTGCGGTCAGTGTTAGGTCGAAGAGCCCAATGACAGACCACTCGCTCATACCATATGAACCAGAAATACTTTTATATTAAGTCATTGTCTTATAAGTGAATATTTTTTATTAGCTTAACTGTGTTTTGATTTTTTAGCGCTGAGACGACAAAACGGTTTTGCAATTAGTTTTCATCTTTTTTATAATGGATTTAATTACTGATAAATTTTTCATACAATTAATGTGAAGCTGTGTTTTGTGTGGTGTTATAAAAGCCAACATATTTTGTCAGTCATCTGATATGAAAACAAATAAAACTTTTATGACAAATGTTTGCTATGTTTTGGCCAAAAACTATTAATTCATCCGAAAAATAGTCTTAAGAAGTCTTTTATACATCTTTTGTTGCAAAAATTATTTAAGTTTTTATTATCTCTTTGAGTAACGATTTTGAGTTTCAATAATGAAATGTTTTTATGATTGAGAATTGTTTGGAAAATTGCAAACCGTTGTATAAATTGACATTTTTTGCGGTAAGTGTTGTGAGAATTACTTTGTTTTAATGGGAGAGAGAAAAGAGTTTTAATCAGATTTTGATTTTCACCCAAAAAGCTTTGTTTAATAATGAAATCGTTTAATTTAACACAATATTTTCGAAATTAGTTTCTATTTTTTATATTATTTTCAATGTTATGTTTGTTACAAACGGTTTGTATATTAGGGCTAGTGTGTTTAAGTGTG